>JASSUY010011031.1:0-35020 GCA_032466535.1 Forpus xanthops
CCCCCCCCCCCCCCCCCCCCCCCCCCCCCCCCCCCCCCCCCCCCCCCCCCCCCCCCCCCCCCCCCCCCCCCCCATTCCTCATCTAACCATCCAAATACCGGTCACTTTCTGCAGGCAAGACGAGCAAAGTTGAGTAACCGCCTCCCCCTCCCTCCCCGGGGCAGCGCTGACGGGAGCCGCCGGGGCCCGGGCAGGGAGAGAGGTCCCACCACGCTTCCCTCTCAAGTTTGGCGGGCAGCGCCGCTCCTTTCTTTTTTCTCCCCGCTCACTGTCCCGACCCGAGGGGCGGCGACACACGGGGAAGCGGAGGAGAAGCAGGTCGGACAAGGCAGAACCCTCCGCCTCCAGGCCTCCCCGCTGCCCGCAGCGGTGTGTTGCTCGGCAACGGGAGTGCGTTGGGCAGCGGGGTCGCGCCTGCGCGGCGGTGAGGCGGCACCCGGCCGGCGGAGGGCGGCCGGAGGTACGGTACCGGTCGGAGGGGAGGTGCTCTGTGCCAGGCCCTTCTACCGGGGGGAGAGGCGGCAGCCGGCCAGAGGTACCGATTCCCAGGCGGCTGCGCCTGTGCGGTGCAGGACCGGCAGCACGGTGCTGGAGCCCTTCCTTGTCCCTCTGTGCGAGGGGGGAGGACAAAGCCCCCTGGCTCCTCTGCCCCTCCTTGGCAGATCCCGGTGTCCCGCTGCTTCCATTTGTTTTTGATCTGCCTCATTAAAAGACTATTGATGGCTTTAACCATTGTCCTTGTTTAGGTGCTGATTTACAAGCGCTAATATCTGACTGTGCCGAGATTAATGGGAGCCCGTGAAGTTTACAATTATCCGCAGGTCCCTTGGCCACACATGGAGGGGTTTGGGCTGGGGTCACGCACTCTTATGAAAAACTCCAAAGCAGGCTTAAACCTGGGAACATTTTAATAGGATTGAATTTGTAATAGGATTTGGCAGCTTGGCCTAAACTATATGGTAGGGGGGTTTGCTTTGGTGTGGTTTGAAGTTGAGTTTTGAGTTGGTTTTTTTAACGTGGTGCCTTTACTACTGCACAAAAAGGTGTGGGGTTTAACGTTGCAAGTTTATTTTTCATGACAGTCTAAGCACATGTATCTTTGGAGTATTAAAGAGGACACTATATGAATATATCTTAGAGTATGTGTGCAACAGAAGTAGATTGCAATTTTATGCGTTTTCTGATGTGAATCTGTGCACTTTGAGCTTTTAATCCTCATATTTGTGACAACATATAGAGCATTTATTAAAGAAAAAAAAAAAGAGGGCAAGTATAATTGTTACTTCACTGAAATCTTGCCTTAAACAAAGATGCATTAGGAAATAGTAACTAGGCAAGAAATTAGATTTATTGAAAATTGTATTGCAAATAGAGGGGAAATTACATGGGAAGGTAGGAGAGAACCTAAAAGTGAATCATATGGTTGTTAATTCATTTTACATCACGTTTTTGCTGTGCAGAAATGCTGATGTGCTGCTTAGATTGCTGCAAAACAGGATCTTGGGAATTAGCTCATTATTAGGCACCCTCATTTAGTAACAGTTCTGAGTTTGTGTCTTACTGGGTTGGGATTTTTTTGGTAGGATTTTTAGTATCACAACTAAACTGGAAATACGTACTTGTCCTCAGGGTCCTCATAGTACTTTCAGGATATAAACTGTAAATCCTACAGCACTGAGGAAGTTACAGTGGCTAGAAGGTATCATGAAAAAATAATGGGAAACTAATACAGATAGAGTTTGCCTGGCTTTAAATGTTCTAATACAGCCAACTCTAAGGATATGGGAGCTTGCAAGAAAACAGCAGCAGCAAATCCTGCACTAGAATATAGCCATGAAATGTCAGAGAATACCATTGGCTTTGCTGAAGTAGCATCAGGCAAAAAAAAAAAAGAGGCAGATTTTGCCCCTGTTTAGAGGCTCAGAGCTCCACTTCTTGTAATCAAGGCTGACATGGGAAAGTACTAGTGCCAGGGGTACATGTATGTCTTTATTCCCAGTCCTTTGCACTATTGTAGCCGCAGATGTTGTTCATCTTTTCTGTTCTTATACAGTCAAGGGCTGGAGTATTCTTATCGCAAGGTTGTGTACATCTGGCTGCCCTAGCTAGATGTGTTAATTTCTGTGGCAGTCTGTTGCAGCTCTTTGGAAATTCTGAGGCAGGTTCAGATAACAAAAACAGAAAAGACTTTCTAATTAACTAAAATAGTAGTAGTAGTAGTGGTGGTATCAGTATTGCTATTATTATAATTCCGAAGGACATCTGTGGTTGTGTTATTTTGCTAACTTTGTTCTAGTGCTGATTTTCTATACTAATATACTACCTATTCATAACCACAATGTAGGATTTGAGAAGATACTACATGTAAGGCTTTCCTGACAAGTGAGTGGGAGTTCTATAGTGCATTCCAGTAGCCATGTAGCTGTAGTTGCATTAGGAGGATTAACAATTGAAACAACTGAGTATTGAAATGTGCATCATCTGTTAGCCTTTGGGAGTAAAATCTGGAAATGGGTGGGACAGTCCCCACCTTCCTGAGAAATGTTGCTTTATGCTATTTGCAGGTCCAAGAGGACAAATCTGTTTCACCTTAAATTATTCTGGAAGGTTTAAAAATCCCACTGGAACCGTATCTGTATTTTCAGGAAAACTTTACAGGATCGAAATTTCTCAAGCTGCACTGGATCCTATGGCTAATGCAGTGGCCACGGCTTTATGAGAGACGTGTAGCCCAGTGCGTAAGGTAATTTTGAGAATGTTTTAACCAGGAAAAGTGTTTTCTGCTCCGCTGTTTTCTTTGAACTCAGATTACACTGCCTCATTAGCAGTTCCTTAGTGTCTGACTGAAGTAGGAATCTGGATGAAAATGAACTGACAGCAACTTAATCTAAACAAGTAGGACATGGTAATTGCTCACAGAGAAAAGTACTTTAAAACAGTTAGTAAAAGCCTGTGGGGTAGAAAAGGAGGAAGCAGGAGCTGGAGGAGGTGTTGCTCCTGAGCTAACAGGTAGGGCTGGCTGCTGGTTCTGTGCTATGCTAGATACAGGGATATGGCTTCCTCTAAGATCAGCTGGGATTTTAAGGCTCAAGCCCTTCAGGCTGCTTGATGCTCTCTCTCCTCTCTTTCTTTCCCCACCATTTATTGTTAAGAAACTTTAATTTTCAGCTCAGCTGAGATGCATCTGACACTGGGAAAATGAGGCCAGATATATACGCTTTCATTATCACTTAAATATGTAGCTCCATAGTCAGTTTACATTTGCTAAAGCCAGCGCTGCCACAGAAGAACAAGTCCTGCCAGCCCCTGGCCCCAAGTGGGCATTTCCATCCATTCTCCTCATTGCCGTAAGCCTATACCATCATACCTAGAAGCAAAGGTCAAAACACCTCAGCTGACCTGTGTAACCTATCCTGTGGACGAACATGAAATGGAAATGGAAATCACTGCTGTTGCTCACCAGGGTCAGTCCCTGAGCCACCAGCCTGTGGGGCTGCCCGGAGGAGCTGGGGATGAAAAATCAGGGGATAAAGGAGGTGGTTGGTGCTTTTCCCCACAGTCAATGCTGTACCTTCTGTCTGCATGGTATGAAGACCTAGGTGTCCTTAAAACCTCTCAGATATGACACTGAGATGCAAAGCAGAGGGGTGAGGTAGCAAGGGTCAGCTGTAGGCCACCATAATTGTGCTCAAACCTTGCAAGAACCAATGGGTGGGACCCAGAAAAAGGGACAAAAGTGCCTTCTGAGTGTGCTGGATGGGACATAGATGGAAGAAAGATAATAGGCGATTTTATAGATTAAATCTGTGTATCCACGTAGCCCATAATAAGAGGCATGGCCTTTCTGCATGTATCTGCTCTAACAAAGGGAGGTTCTGCGATTGCCACAGGGAGGACTGACTTTCAAAGAGCTGTTGACAATGGCAGCTGCTTTCAAGTGTGTGCCTGCAAGACCTTTAAAAACACCAGCTTGGAAAAAAAAAAACAGATTACATGTTTGAACACAGGCAGTTGCCATGTTTCTGCAGTTATTACTTTGTCTTTCTGCTATGAAATTTAAAAGAAATGCACATGCATTTTGCAATTATGACAGCCATGATATATGTCTGCGGTGGCATTGCAATTGTTTCAAGAAAAGGTGTTGAAGTTGTAAAAATATTATGCAGTTTTCGATCAAACAACTGAAGGTTATTTGGGGCATTTTGTTATTTATTTATAATATACAGAATATTTTTGAATTGATTTGTAATGATTGATTCTGACTAATAAAGAAGTTTTACATCTCAAACTGGAGGGGAAAAATCTCCTCCTTACATCTTAAAATGTTTTTAGTGTGACACCAAAATTGTAGACAAAAGCCTCATTATGCATGTATGTGAAAAGAAAAATGGATAAGAAAGAGAGATTACAGTCACTTAATCTGTAACACACTAGTTTAAAATTAGAAAGCTATAGCTAATTATCTCATTTGGAAAGATTGAGCAAAATCTGACCAAATATACATGACAGAGTCTAATTTATCATGTATCTTATATGATACCTTTTCCATAATAGCTAAATCAATGAGACCCAAGTGCCAGTCATTGATCTAATGGACAGATGGTGATTTCCATTTGATAAGGATTAAAGTTTTGGCAATGAGGATGGCTAGAGGTAATAATTTTTCTTGTGCTGAAGAGATTGTTGAGAAGTGCCTTCAAATATTTGTACTGTAAATGAAGGCTGTATTTTTGTACACAGAGAAGCCAGCCCGTCTCTTCACAACCATTGCTGTTTGTGCTTGCCAAGTCACCAAGCCACCGCACAAATGCTCCATATCCAGCTTCACTCATGAAATACACAGTGGGCTTTAAGGTGTTTATCATCTGTATGGAACCAGAATTTGCTTTCTGGCATGCTGCACAGGTGCAACAGCATTTCTTAGCAAGTTGGAAACATGAATAAAATCAATAGATGTTTTTTCTAGATGCACTTAGCTGCTCATCTTCTAGTCTTTGCAAGATCCCATCTCTGAAACTTCAGGATCACTGATGACATCCCAAATGCTTATGCCTGCGTTACTCAGAGGGTTGCTCATTATGAGGAGATGACTGGGTTACGGAGGTTTTTTGACCAAGCAAGTAGATGTCTCTCCCTGGCCCCAAATATCTGCAGTCAGCCCCTGACAGCAGTTTTTGCAAAAGAAAAAATCAAGCCACAAGAAAAGATTTTTATCTTCACCAAGTGCCACAGATTTGGCTACATCACTCAGCTGGATTGTGGCATGCAGGCCCACAAGACAAACTTACATCATTATTTTGGGGATGTCTTTGGCTGATGTCATAGGTTACAGGCCCTTGAAAGGGAAAAAATTCTTGTTTCTGAAGCCCTTGATGTGGTATGTCCTAGCTATCATATGTCTAGAAAACAGAGGAAATCATTACAGTTTCATTGTGTGGCACCTCACAAGAGACAATGAGAAATAAAAAAAGCAACACAAGAAAGTGTTTCATGCTGTGTTTGGATTCCTTCTCTTACTTTCACATTTCTGCTGCGCTGACTGCTGTAAGTTCCCACCGTGACTCTGATCCCAGTCTGGTCCTAGAGGTGCAGCCATGAACCAGGGCAACTCGAATAGGTCCTGGGCAAGCACCAAGTTGAAATTACCAATAATTAAAACAATCCCCAAATGTTCCTGCCCCAAAGATGTTACAACCTGAGGAATAAGGTACTTGCTATGTTCTTTTTCAATGAGCTGCTAGCTTAAGATACTCTACCATTGTGCCAATGTGATTTTCCATGGAGCTACAGTGCAGGCTTTCTCTTTTACTAGAGAAAGTGTTAAGTGTAACCATATGCCAAGCATGAAATAGGAGCTAATAATAGATACACAAAGACAAGGGAGTAGAGTTAAACAATAACCTGATACCTGCTGGGATGGTCAGTCATGTCCTAAGCACTGTTCTGTATGATAATTAATCTTTAGGCAGCTCTGGTAAAGTCCTGATTTAAATCCAAAGGCGAACAAGCTAAGCAAAGAATCTGTAAGAACTCCACATAGCACTGGATTAAGGCAGACAAAGAAAAATCACATATATAAAGGCTGGGACAAACAGTGAATTACAGTTAGTGAAGTCTGCTCTATCAGAGACTGTGTGGCTGTAATGTCTTCCGAGCCTGGAGGAGCACAGCTAGCACTGACAGCAGGGTCACGGGGCGCTGGTGTTTATTGGATAATGAAACATGCATTAAGTGAGCACACAAGGTAGCGGTGGAAAAGGCTGGTTAACAAGAAAGACCATGAGCAGGGACAAAATCATACTTAACTCAGGGAATATTTTTGAGAAGCTTATTCAGACTTTTCCAGGTATGCTAGGGGATGCACATCAGCACTGGTTTGGAGGTACACAGTCTTAAGTGCTGTGAGAGTAGCCTAACCAGTTTGTAGTAGTACTTAAACTCTGACATTCATATCAGTGGGGGCAGAAGCTGGGGTAAAGACTGCAGCTAGGGAGCAGCATGGATTTCCTGGTCATTCATCCTGTTGCTAGTTTTTGTTTCAGGACCCTAGGTTAGGATGAGGACGCGGTGAAGGAATTTATTTTTTCACCAATCTGTGTTCCAAAAAACCTGAACAAAACTCAGTGTCTGTTTTGGGTAGTGGCATGTCATGAGTGTAGAAAGCTTGGGTTAATTGCCATGAGATGGAAGAGAAAATCTGAGGAAGTAATCACTGCTGTTTCTTGGTGCAATGCTATGTGCTGAGAGCTCACCACAGCATGCTGCCATCCTTTAGCCTTCCCGTTTGCTCCTGCTGTCAAACCCTGTTAACCCAGAGGTATCTTACTTCCCTGCCACTGCTCCCACAGTTTCCTGAAAAAGAGACTGAAGTACCCAGATTTGTTTCCTATCTCATCCTTTCCCTTCTATCTCTTTTGTTGACACTGGTGCTGCCTTCTTGTCCTCTGGCTGCTGGAAATCAGTATTAATGCAATTTTTACTGTGTGTATTTTCACAGTTTGCAGTTTTTTAAATGTTAGGCTACACAACGCTTTTTTAATTAGCTGACAGAGGAAATGAAGCAAAAGAAAAGCATTCAGTTAGGGACAACCTTCCAATACTTGTATTTTTTTCTTGCAAAAAATGAAAAAGAGAAAGAAAACAAGTTGTCCTGTGAGTACTACAGCTCATGGAACCTGTTCCTACAGATTTGTATCCTGTTTCCTTCCCTCGCTCCAACCACAATAGTTCTGTCTCCCTCTGTAAACCCTCTGACATCTGTCAGGCAAGAACTAACACATACCCGGGCTAATCTGGAGCCATGCATATGCAGATTGGGCAGCTGGCTACTACCAAGCCACATAACATATCACATCCGAGTTCTTCCTGCCCTCTTTTCAATGGGGTTTTCATGCTGGGTCTCTCTCCATTTCCCAGCTGCAGATTTAGAAAAAATGCAGTTAATTGTTTCTAAGACTTCTTCTCCTCTTTCAAATTTGGGTTAAATTGCCCAACAGACTAAAAAGTTATTAAGACTGACTGGCAGAGAAGTGGAGAACCAGGAGGACAGAAGCCTCATTTCCTTAGCAAACCAGCCTGAAATACTTCACTTAAATCACCCTCTAAGGCTAATGCAGTATTTTGCTTTACTCTTCTGTGGCACAAACAAAAGATGTGAAAGGCTGAATCCAAATTCAGCTGCAGAAGATGGCATCTGTGCCTCTTTATGCCAGGGTGTACTCACTACATTAGCCTTCTGGGAGGTAAGAGGTGCAATACTTTCCTCTGTACTTGGAACTGAGACTCAGCCTCCCCAGGGAATATCAGTTGTCTTAGCCAGGGATTCCCCCTGGTCCACTGTGTTGGTGCTTTCACCAAAACTGGCTGAGGTGACATTGAGTGAGGCAAGAACTGATTCTTGAGTGATAATCCCTGTCACCAGACCAAAGAAACATAATCAGCACTGGTATTTATTTCAGCATTTAATAAAAAAGGTGGTCAGCCCTGTCAGGGGAGTCTAGTTTACACCATAGCCATTGTTTGAAAGGGGAAGCACCTGGATTCTCTTTCCTCAATTGCCTGTGGTGTAGTTGAAGTAGGATCCTAACTTGGTGCCTAACTGTTCAAGTTCTTCTGGCTTTTAACACTGAAACCCAGAGTACAGTTCCTGTATATCTAGCTATATCTTATAGCTTGGTGGCCAAGCCAGCCATGGAGCTAGAAGTCTGTGGTTCTTTCTTGTTATGTCTTAATGAAGATCAAAGTACAAGACATTTAGCTGAAGACTCCTCCAAGAAGTGTCTAGAGAACACATCCAACGCAGGTTTTCTTCATACTCTTAACGCCTGAATTCCAGCAACCTTTTCCCAGGGAGAACAGTAGGTACATTTTTTACCCCGAAAGAACTGTCTCTGACAAATATCAAGTATTTGCCTAAAAGCTTACATCACTAAACTTCTTTTTAAGATAATAGAATTATTTGACATATGAAACATATTTTTCACTGGCCTTCTCTTCAGAAATGATTTGCCAGTTGCAGCTGAAGCCTATTGAATATATATCACCTCTCCAGTGTGGAAAGTTTCAGCCATGTAAAGTTTAGCACATAAAGCTGGCTGTTCTGTGTATTACACTTCTGTATTGTGCTGGTAGACTCATTTACGTAACTTTGTTAAACTGAAAAATATGTCAGTGTTATACATAAGCTTATTAACTTTACCCTTTAAAAGTACTTGAGCATCCACTTGCTACTTCTTTTTCCTGTCCCCAAAAAAATAAAAGGCAAGCAAATTGTGGGGGGAGAATAAAGGGGAATCCCAGCTACACTGGAAAGCTGGAGAGGCTTTGACATGGAGGTTTCATTATCACTTCCACTCCTTCCCTGTAGGGATTCATTAAAATGTCAACCATGTGAAGGTATACCTGTAAATATATAAATAATACATAATAATTCCATTTGCAGATCCCACTCGGGAATACTAGCCCCAAACCATGTTAGTCTTGCTTATATCAGAAAAATCATAAGTAGTGTTCTGTTCTGGTGTGGCTCCACTTGTAGCAACAGTGTTGGTGCTGCAATACAAAGTGGGCACAGAGCTTTTACTTCAGGATCATTGCACCCAGCTAACATATGTATGTGATCCCCACTGACTCTCTTGCTTTCTGCATCACAGGTTTAAAAGTTGTGGTCTTAAAATAACACCAGCTTGACTTGATGTAATGGTCTCCAGCCATCTGTCCCTAGGTGTTTGGACTGGGTGATAATGTCTCACGTCAGATCTTCCCATAGCCAAGTACAAGGAGCTGTACGTTATTAAGAAAGTACAGTTATAAGTTTGTACTGGCCACCTTAGCTGTGGTGTTGCTCAAAATCTGTGACCAACTTTGATCAGCTTTAGTAGCACATGGGTATTCATGTGCGCACCATGTGTGTTCATCGTGATCCATTTATCATGAACTGCTTTGCATACGGGTAAAGGTAAGAGAACTCCTGCTGGTTACAGAGAGATGTAGTCTTATAGACAACTGTGCCAGCTCCCTTTTAGGGTACCAATGCTAGCCAGTATGGACCAGACATTAACAGCCAGGGAAGGGCTACTTGGCAGTCTGTGTTAAACGAGTGGGTAGGCTCAGCCTTTACTCATGGCAGCCTGTTGTCTACATGATAAAAATTCTCTTGCAAGTGGCATTTATCAGTACCCAAGCTAGCAATCTTAGAGATTAGGAGCTGAGTGAACGGAGAAACTGGTTTACCCTCTTGGGCCTACCAGTGGCCCTCAAAGTATAGAGCTGAAGGCAAAATCTGTGGACAGGGCACTCTGGGAGGCTTTGCCTAACACACTGTATATAAAACCCATGCTACTGTGGGATTACACTCTCCAGGACTGTCAAGTCACTACTCACTACTTTGTAACACCAGTAAGTTGCCTTTTAAAAGATGTTAAGGAATCTAAAAAAAAAAAAAAAGGCAACAAAAAAACCAACCAAACAGCACTATAATTACTATAAATGTGAGTTTTCCATTGGGTCATACATCTTCATTTAACTTAGTGATTTAGTGATTCCTAAAGGAAATGATTATAGTCCTTTGTTCTTAAACAAATAAGTTGTGTTCTTTATCCTCCAAAAAAAGCTGATAATATGATAGGTGCAGCTCTAAGGAATAATTATACTAAATGGCCGTGGATATCTCAAAAGACAGAATACATCTATTATGCAGAATTCCCTACAGAAATCTTAGAAATCTTATATGCATTGATTGCTAGTTAGCATTAGAAAGACTTTTGCAAGTTACTTTACCAAAGAAGCAACTATTTGCATTAGCAAACAGGCAACATCAGCTAGCTGATAAGAATACAGTGGAGTAATGCAATTAATATAGCTATGTCTGTTAATTAGTGTTTGCTGACTGTCAAAAGAAGATACTGTTAGGAGACAAACTTATTTTCCTGATTAAAGAGGGCCCATCTTGCTGAATTGAACTGGACTCACTTTTGATCTAATTAAAGCTAGCAGAGTACTGTGTACTGGAAACTTGTGCCACTCTGACATACATTTGCATATTCATAAGTGAGATAGATTGATATTTTGCAATTAACATGGACCAATGAGAATAAAGCCTAATTAGTAAACATGCTCTCTTTATTAACTTTCAGGTCAGGCTTTTGTTGTAGTATAAAGTAATAATGGAACAGGAAGTCCTTTTTAAGAAAAAGAGTTATGTCATATATATCACATTCCTTTCTCATTCAAGCTCCATCTACCTGTTACTCTACTTTTACGCACAGCCATTTAGTTAATGACTGGGACGGTGCAAAGGAGATGTATAGGAGTGAAGAGGGAATATTAGATCAAAGTAGGAGTGGAAAATGTTGGTAAATGCACAACTCTTGGGTAGTTTAGCTATAGACAAGTTCAGTACAGTGTGCTGCTTTTTGTTCTATGATTTGAGTTGGCTTCATTCAAGCAAATCTGCAAGTTTTGAATGTTTTCCTAGATCCTCAAATGACACAAATGAGATTACATCAAGAACGTGCCATATAGGCTGGAGTATGGTGTGTACATGTGGGCATTAAGAAGCTTGCACAGCTAAACAAAGTATAGAACTTGTTAGAGTTATATATAAATAATACTTTTATATTTAAATTGTAATTTTAAAGATCAGATTGTAGAAATAATCAGAATCAGTTGGCAAAACAACTTAAAAACAAAATATGCCTCAATGTAGAACTTACTACATGTGGTTTGCAGAAATAAGTCACTCTCACATTACTAACTTATGTCCTCATTATGATTAAGTAAAATTAATTCTATATGCCACTGTTTACAAATTCACTGATTCTAGCCTTCATTTTTTTTCTCAATTTAGAAATACACACAGATAAGCCATTTAACTGGATATAACACATCAGAAAATGGCTCACAAACAAATATTATGCAGTATAAACTCCCATTAACTAATAATGTAGTTGGCATTGATTGAAAGTGATTAACTCTAGTGCTCTTTTTCATGTTGTTAGTTAAAATAAATATCAGTGTATAAGGGAAAAGCTGGCATCTTCTCATTTTGCAAATGGATTGAACAGAGCTGACTTCTTCCTCATATTAAGTTAAACTAAAGGATTAGTAGATGCATTAGGGAGACACGGGAATCCAGGTAAAGCAATAATAGTCAGTGAGGCAGTCTCACTCCATCATTCACCTTTCCTACTTAGAAGAGGTTAGTTACCTAATGATAAAATTTCATGGTCAATTTGGAATATGTAATTGAATCTGATTGTAAACCTACTGCTATTTCTCTCTTCTTCAGAGGTTAGCACAGCAGTATAATTCCTGACCCCTGTCCGTGAGCATTTTCTTATAACTGGCACCAAATACTGTTTTGGAGGAGATACCTCTTTTCTTTAGGCTCCAGTCAGCAGCTTGCTTCTGTGTGAGATCTGGCAAATGAGACACAGATCCTATTCTCCAAATGTAAGTCATGGCAGGAGCCCAGGCCCCTTCCAATCACAGCCTCCTCCACACACACACACACACACCCCCCGGGAGTTTGGCAGTGGCTCTGCTGGTCTGTCATCACTCAGCTATCTACAGGTGGCTGGTCATGAACGTTCCTGAATACAGAAGGATCGAAACAGTATTTTCCAGGTAGGTCTGCCCAGTTTACTAACATGCTGTCTGTGCTCCCAGGCAGCATGCAGTCAGGTGCATGTTGCAGGTGTCACTACCTGCACTGTGTCCACAGCATGCCACATGGCTAGAAGTCCACCAGGTCCCCATAGTGGGAGCTGTATACGGAGTCCAACTCCACTGACCCCCTTCCCATCTTCCAGTTTCTTCCCACACCCTTCACCTTCACAGTCATACATGCCTCTCGATAAGACAAATATAGGGCTGCCATGTTCCCAAAATTCCTGAGAGGGGCAATAATCTTCTTTGACTCTCTTTCCTCCAGAGTAGGATCCCAGCAGCGATGTTTGGGCAGGTGATGCACCACAATCTCTCCTGTGCTTCAACTTTCCAGCAGAGGAGCTTTCCAAAGTGCGCTCTCCTCCTTTCACCTTTTCCACACCCTAGCTTCTCCTTTCTGACCCAGCTGATGGGGTGTAAGGATCAGGTATGTACTGTAGATGCCCACCCTCCCTTCTGCCTCCTGCTACTGCTGTCCCAGCAGAGGTGACACTTAATGACATCCTGCTTCTGGGACTTTGGCTCTACCTACTCCCTCAGTGGCTTTTCTCAAAGAAAAAGACAAAACATTTATTCTGAGAAGGATGAAAAAAAAGCCTAGATATTGTCTGCAATCAGCAGAAATTTACTATGACAGGACCATGAAAGCAGAAAATGAGAATGCTCCAGGAAAAAAATAATGCAATAGCTTATGATGGACTATAAGTGATGAAGTTATGGCAAAAAGTGAAGTGATTACCCTATCCACATAATGGCACAGTCTCAATTGCTAGAAGAAGGATGCCCTACCCTCTGGAAAAGTATAGAGTTGGATAGAGATAGCGTAAGACCGAATCTCATGAGGCTAAGAACAGAATTGATGAGGATTTCCTGCATCTGGTCACAGTCCTCTATGCAGAAACTTGTCTGGAAACTTATCTTAATCTGGACTCTTAAAGAAAGCAGCCTCCTCTTAGGAGGAGTACAATTTTGTATGTTTATCTCAAACCTTGCATGAAGCAAAGAGGAAGAGCATCTTACTTGTGGATGATGATAGGCTCTAGGCATGAACAAGGCATCGGATCTTTCAGTTTGGGCAATATTAAAGCACTTATGAGAAACATAAAGGTGAAAAATGGCAAACACTGTGGTTTCTAGTGTTAGGTGATATCTCAGCTGAGATTTTCAGATGTAAGTTTAAGTGTCCTTTAAATGCCTAAATCCTTTTCTGTGGCTAGCAGTTGGGTTTTAAAGCAATTTATTTAAAAGTCTTTCTTTTATTAGCAAGCCCTACATCTTCCAGGCACTGATTTGAAAAATCACAGTTTGAAGCCTAACCCATTTACTATAGCCACTGTTCTTTCAAAATGTCTTAGGTGTTCAGATGAATGACTGAGTGTTAAAGCTAGATAAATTCAGATTAGTGAAGAATTATAATTTTCTGATATCAAAAGCATCTGACCACTGGAAGAACTTAAGAACTGCTTTTAATTTGCTATCTCAAGTAGCTTTTGATTCAAGATTAGATTTTCAGAAAAGGGAAATACTCCAGTTCAAACAAGTGTTAAATATAAGAAATCGGTATTGTCTGTACTCTTGCTATATCACAGCTCCGATTAGCTGCCCACAGCGGTCTCCCCTGAAATCTGAAAGTTAATCACTAACTTAACATAACCTTGAATTGAAGCAATTGGGGGGAAAATGGCATTAATCTCTATTAGCTAAATAAAAAAAAAAGTGAACAAGAAATATTTTCATAGGCTTTTAGGTCCTATCTGTGTGAGATTATTAAGAAAGACGTATATTCTCCTGCTGGATAATTGTGGCCTTAACAGCACCAGCCTGGCTTGGAACAAGTGAATGTGCAGTGGATAGAGGTCAGCTGCCTGGCACTGGCAGATAGAAGACTGCACAGAGGAGAAGGTAGCAAGTGAAAATAAAGGAATGACAAAGATGCTCTGTCAGGTCATCTTTCCTGCTTTGAATGCTAAATAAGTTAGGAACTGGAGAGGAGGTGGCAGCTCCCACAGCTTCCCAATCCTTGTTGTGATGGCTCATTTTCACTGGAGGAGAAAAGTGATTTTGTTCCTCCTCCTCAGAAACATTTAGACTCCTAATGCCTCTTGAGCACTCATTTCTCATTCATTTTGAATAGAAAAAATCAGATTAAAAAAAAAAAATATCTCTGTTTCCAAACTCTCCTGGGCACAATGACAATGGTGGAATGAAGTCTCTGGGCATACATGGAAGTATCACAACCCAAGACTGCTGAGTAGGAAAGAAGAGGTGGGACTGCACAGATATGTTAACACATCTGAAAATCATGTCCTTATAGGCTTCAGAGACGTTAGAGAGTGCCCAGGAATCCTACATCCTACAGCAATTATGGGAGTCTTTTTCTGTGACTTCACAAAAAACAAAACTAGATGATTTTAAAGTCCTTTCCAACCCTAACTATTCTATGATTCTATGATACTCTTTTTCTTATGTGACTTCATCCATCCCCTCACTAATGGTAGAGACCTATAGTGGAAAATGAAACTTTTTCTTCAACATCTCCAACATACGCCTGAGTATTCAGATACCAGCATACAGTTGGTATAAATAAAACATAGATAAAATATACACTTTTTTCTGCAACAAAATTCCAATTTTTTTGAAGATCTACAGTGATGTCATTATTGTTGGGGCAGTTCTACAGCATCTTTTACACTGAGGTGCTAGATCTCTGGCTGCTTTCAAAGTTCTTTTAAATCGTGGCTTCTGATCCTACTTACCTCATCAAAAGAAAAATGAAGGGCATTAGGTACATTTCTACTGCGCTACACTAGTCATCTTGCATGAAAAGACAAAGCAAAATGGCTGCCTTGCACGCAGCAATTTGCACTCTGAATTATTCAAATGCTTTTTCTTTCCTGCCTCATGGTTAGATGGTCCCTGAATCAACTCAAACAATTCAAAGCAGGTAATAAATTGATATAATTTCTCATCAGCCTTGCAGAAAGTCTCATTCAAAGCAGCTGCTAGTTTGCCAGTCCATCACACTATGATGACTTCCAAGGTGGCACATCTGATGCCATTGAGTTACTGAACTCTTGTAATGGGGCTTCTTGCACTTCTGTGCCAGAGTTGCTACTTTCTTGTGCAAGGGTGTTTCAGATAATGCCTCATTCAGCAAGATCTTCTTCAGAGTGCCAATAATCTTCCTTACCGCACATCTTCATCATTCTTGTGGGTGTAATAGTTATTTATGCAAGAGTTTTGACATCCCCGTGCTGTTGTTGTATGCCATAATTCTGTCATAACCTAATTACCATACTTTGATAATGATTTAAGCATGAATAGAATAATGTTAAGTACAGGATGCTTTAGTTTGCTGTTGCCATACTATAGAATATTCCAAGTATGCATGTGTAAGGTGTAGTATGTATAAGCATCCTGCCTTTTTCCAAAGCCTGCCAAAAAGCAGATGCATAAATAAAATAGGGACAGGTGGAAATTTCCATGCCTACCAAGCACTCATCACCTGCTTATGGATCAGAGGTTCTCAGGAAGGACAACCAGCTGCCTAACCTGCTGGAGATGAATCCAGATATCAGAGAGTTAAAACACTTGCTCATTGGTTTTCTCACTCCTGTTTTAATTTGCTCTTTTTTTTTTTTTTTGGACAGCTCTGTGAAGGCAGTCTGGTTCGCTGCTTCGCCATACTAATGAGACTCATCCATCTGCCTCTGTCATTGCCAGGCTCTCTTTTCTGCTGGAAGTCAGAGATGAACGCTCAGGACAGGTCCTTTCTAGGCTGCAGTACTTAATCATTTCTAAACACGCTAGATGGCCTCAGGCAGTGAAGGCAACAAGCATTTAACCCAGGCTTGGCAGCTCAGGCTTCCACATAGTCTGGCTCTAAGCCTTGATAATGAAAAGTAGCTGTGCTTTTACTCTCCATTTAACCAGATGCTCTTTGCTTCTTGGGGCGAAAGGTTAAATAGATATAAGAACCCATGCTAGTTTTGAAGCCTTTTATTAGCAGCCCTTATAGAAGTGGAGTAGTGCATTCTGCTCCCCTGACTATGTCTCTCGGGATCCAGTATTTAGGACTGTGTCCACTAACTAGAGGAATGTAACCTCCTCACCCAAAGCTCATTTCTTGTTCAAGTAACAATAAATAGAGCCTAAAGCCCACTTTTCCACTTAATTATTTAATGTTCTATTTTTAAAGTAAGAATGAATGAAGGAGACATTATCAGTTTTGTTTAATGGTGGCAACACCTTATATTAACAGTGCAGATAAAGCATTTTTTCCACTGTGGCTGGGACAACTGATTTATTTTTCCACTCCATCTACTGCTCCATATGTCTCTGGAATCTGCCTTTTTCCCAGAGCTCATGTTAGTATAAAGCAATTGTCTGGGATGTGTAAGAATTAAGTATCCCATCATTCAGGCTAGACATGCAATTAGAAGACTTGCACTAATTTCCACTGCTGAGACCCTGTCACTTTAATTTATCCTTACTTTCCTGCATTTAGGTCTTCTCTGGTTTGAGGCCAAGGGTTTTATATAGTTTGAGGCAGTGGTTCTGTAATGCCGGGGGGGGGGGGAGGAGGAGCTGGTGGATGTGGGTGGGAGGGGGAGAAAAGCAGCCGGAGGGAAGTGTTAAGGGCAGGGGAAGAATAAGAACTGGCTGAAAGGAACAAAATCGACACGTACACATTTTAAAGATCTAAAGCATGTGTCAAATAATAATGTGTGGGGTGGCTGCAAGGGAAAGCAAAGCTTTCAGAGAGGAAGTCTTTATTTAACTGCAGCTCTGGACATGTGTCTCACCCCGGATTATTTTCTTTTTTAAGTAGATGTTTAGCATTGAATCTTGGTGCCAGGGTTGAGTTCGAATGGCTTGGCTGCAAGCAATACCAAATCTGTCCTCTGCCCTGCTCCAGGTTTCCCAGGAGAGAGCCAGGGATGCAGGAACATCAGCTTCTGATCAGGTACCATCCCCCTACTCTTACTGGCTCCCATGCTGCACAGGAGCAGGAACCCTCAAAATAGCAGAAATATGTCAGTACATCAAGCTCCTGTATAGAAGTCCAGGGCAAACTCACACGAGAAAGTTTTTGTGCATCTAGTGCAGATTGTTCCTGCTGTAGTCAGGATTAAATTATTCCCAGATTCTACTGGTAAATCTTTGCAAAAACCCTCAAACTTTCCAAGCTTTCATGCAGCAAAAACCTCTAATTACATAACTTCATGGAAAATGGTGACTGGCTTTCTAATTAGGAAGAATTTTGTCTCGGGTCATTTATATGGATCTGAGTTGATTTGTGTGAACACTTGTCAGTCCAGCAGAAGGAAATATGCGGAAAATATATGTTAATACTGGGTGATATAGAAATATAGACCTGTAGTAAGTAGTTCTCTTGCTCCAGTGTTTTTTAAACAGGTTGCAAGAAGTACTAATGTGATATACTTCAGTAAATTTAAAGAACAGTACAAGGAAAATTGGCAAACCACTTTTAGTAAGCCTTTTTTAATGGGATAAAGAAAAAGAAGATATAAGCTGCCATTCTGCACTGTACTTGTATTCAGTGATGACATGCTTACAATTTGTTTTCATGGGTTTTTAATGCCAGAGCATTAGGTATACTTATTACTAATAAAGTGTTGCAGAAGACTATATAGCATTGATATTCTATTACTCTAACTCAGGTCAGACACTGCCTATAATTATCATCCATTTGGATCTTCTTTTCCAACAGGTACAAGACAAATGTAACATCTTAGTAGATAGAAAGAAGGTTGCTCTGATGGATTTAAAATTACAGTTTCAAAATGTTTAATTTGTATCTGATTATAACTTGCATTTACTGAAAGGTGGAGATCTGAAATTTAAAAGGGAGACTATAAGCTACATATGTTGCTTGGCATGGGGGAGTTTAATATGCCAAGAGTGGGGATTTCATCATGATCTCCATGCCAGGTTTCTGTGCAGAGGTTCTAACTCAGTATCTTCCTTGATAGCACTTTGCAACCATATTTGATAAGGCCTCAAATGCTGTTGGAAAGAAGCAAATACCGTAATCCACAGATTCACACAGTAAGCAGCTAGTGATTTAGACATTTGACTTCAGACAGAATGGAGGCCACATCTGTGGGAGAGTAGCCCAAGTTCCCACCCATGACATTAGAATGCATTAAGGCTTCAGTCCTGTAGGACAACTGCATTTGTGTGTATTCACTTTTGTGGCCCGCTTGCAAATCTGAAGCTGAAAGTCTGATGCAAGGACAAAATTGAGCACGTCAGCATAAAGGTTCAGGTGAAACCTGGACATGATGTAGATATTGGATCTTGGATATGTATTGTAGATGCCATAAATTTAGCTCAATTCCTCAAAGATATTTGGTGAAATGGAAGGAGAATGGGGCACCTAACTGCCTATAAAACTCTGAGAGTTTGTGAGGGAAATTCAGCAGTATGGAGATAGTGAAATTGTTCATAGTTAGTATAGTTTAAGGCATTTTTAGATGTTAAGAAAATATAAGATTATATTGCCTATGTGCATATCAGCTGTAGTTGAACTTTACATTATTAATTGGGTTTATACACTTGCAATCTGGAGATCAGCCAAGCACAAGACACTGCTGTACCGGGCACTGTACAAACAGAGCAACAGTTTCTGGCTCGAGAATTTCATCTCTATGGACAAAATAGAGTAAGGAGAGCGGAACTGAAAGGATGATGTAATCAGAGTGAACGTAACGATGACTTGAAAACACTGTATTAACATTAAAATCCAGTGTTTTGCTATCTCAGCCCTTGCACTTTGATGCAACCAGGGCAACCTAGATTACCCACTGTACATGCGTGGCTAATTTCTAGTAACTGGCTGTGTTTGGTGGGAACACAGAGGAAAGGGATGAAGAGTATTTCAAAGGACACTAAGGTCAAGAAGCTCTAAAGAAAGGAGAAGATGGGTGTCAAAGTGAACAGGCAATTTCTAGTATCTTCCTGAACCCTGTCCTCTTCAATGTTTGCTACCCCTCTCATACTCGTCCCCTCTTCTAACTTTTACATTCTCAAGCCTTGTGTGGTCTCTGCACTTTCTGTTGCAGGGCCCGCCTGCATCTTCCCCTGTGAAAGGCATTGGTGTCTGTTCTCAAAACAGAAGTCTTCAACCAGTTTGCACTCACCACATAGTGATTTAAACTGTGTTTTGTTGGATAGCTTGTGTGAGTGAATATGTTGAACACCATGAAGATCTTAATGAAGTCAGACTTGTGCTTTGATGGGTTGTAAGTAATGGCAAGTCCCCTTCCCTTTCTGTCCTCCTGCGGTGACTGTCATTTAAAGCAGCTAAGTTGATCCCATCTGTCATACCAGGGATCAGCAGGGGAGTGCAATTCTAATGCAGCCAAATCTTTTCCTATAGAGGCCATTTTTGTAAAAACTCAGTGAAAATCAGCCTCAGGTAAGGTAGAACTGCAAGATCTCCTTACTCTCAAGGCACCTTCACAAAATATTTAAGGAAGATGTGAACTTAATTCATAGTCTGCTCTCCTGCATGTTCCATACTTGCTGCTTATGTTTACGAGAGCAAGATGAGAATGGCTTCAGACACAGATAAGCAGTATTAGCAGGGCAGTTCTTCAGAAGTACACTTATTCTCTTCCAAAGGCATTTGCATAATAATAACAAAAGAAAGCTACATAAGGTAAACTACATATCAGCAGAATTGTTTCTAAAAATGAATGCTTTTCAAGGTTTTCCAAGAGGCAGTGGGAGCTCTTTGAAATCAATGAGGTAATTAAAAGTGGTGGGAAAACAGAATAAGGAAAAAGAAGAAAAGAATGTTTGAAAGCTATTAAATGCCCATTGGCCCAGTGATTACAGCATTTACCTGGAGCTTGGGTGACCCTGGTTTCCATCCGTGCACTGTTTCAGTTTCCCTATGGAAATTCTGGACAAGAAAATTCTTTTCTGTGCCTCATCTCACCTATAAAGCAAGAATTACAACATTAGCCTAATTCTGGGAGGTGTAGTCAAGGCTGTAGAGGAGTGCAGAACAAGTTTGCCAGTGATCCTGTAGTATTAGTAAGTGAAGCAACAATTCCCCTTCGTTACTATAGCAGTTGCTACTATGTAGTAACAGCTAAGTAATCCCCATCTAGGGTGACAAACTCAGCAGGACCTAGCAAGGAAAGGACTCAGGAAAGTTTGTTCCTGGGACCATGGCAACGCTCAGTGGCTCTTTATCATGAAAGCATATATACAATAAGGACCTCTGTGCCCAGATATTATAGTGATAGAGACCTTTAAAAATTCCCAATGTTAAAAAGATGCTTTTCAAACTTTCCAGATACCAAAACCAAATAAAAATAAAGCACTTTGTATTCTCCCAGGGTTCAATGTATAATGCATAATGCTTTAAAGGTGTTATGAGAGTTGCAGCACACATTTAATTTTTGGCAATGTAACATTAAACAAGGATTTTCTCTCTAATGATTCCATGATAAGCTGTCTCACACTGCAGGTAAGAATATAATAATATAATGGAGGGAATTTGCAAAATTATCTGTGTCTTCCTGGTCCTGGCCCTGAAATCAATAGCACTGTTGGCATCTGGAGGCTGCACCTGTCATGAATTATGGCCCCTATTTTTACAAGAAGGATAAAACTGATATTTCAGTGCCATTCATCATATATAATAAACTCTCTGCCTTAGTACGAATGCATTTATATGCTGGTACCAGAACCGAGTACAGAAAATACAGGCAGTCAACTCTATATGTTGAATACACTTTTTGCAATACCTTCTGTTGCTAATAAAATAAGTCACTAGGTCTGTTTTCCAAGGGTAGTTCGACAGAGTTGAAATCACAAGCTCTGTGTCATGGAAGAGCACAATACCCTCTTTGCCCTTTAAATCTCGTAACAATGCTATAGCTTTGCCTATTGTATGGGCTCTGAATTGCTTGACCAGAAACATGGACCCAGGGTTCATGTTAGCCCAAAATATTTAGTCATACAAACAAACACATTCTGCTTACAAGACTGTCAAGATGTCTGCGTGAAAAAAATGTCTTATTTTATTATGGTTTCTTATGAATGATAGTGCTTGTGAGCAGCAGGGCATGGGAGGCAGCAGAGCCCAATGGGTTGTATTTGATTTTGGTGCTCTTTCATCAGCCCACATGACTTGCTGGAGCTCATTTTATTACCAGCATTTTGACTCACCATCTCGTGCCTCTTGACGCCCTTTCCTACAAATAGGTAAAGCAGGTTCAAGCAGTGTTCCCAGCTAGCTTCTGGAACTAAGCCCCATCCCTTTTCAAGCTTCACCTTACTTAATGAAGGACAGTAAGAGTACCCTGTGGTTTCTCCTCAGTGGGAGACTCCTGTGCCTCAGGTATGGGTCCTTCCAGAGGAGATGGAACATCACATTTCCACCTATGAGAGCCCTGAGAGAAGGACTGAAGTGAGCCTAGAGCCCAGGTTTCCACAGGGCCTCACACTGCACCACTCTGACAGATGCTGCACATGCACTCATTTTATACTTGCATGTACTAAATACTGAGAAAAATTGTGATTTTTTTTTTTAAATTTTATTAATTTTTTATTTACCAATGGCACCATCTCAAATGCTTAATCAGTATATGTGAGATGGAAAGAATGGACCTGATATTTTGCCAGTGAGATACAAGGTTTGGAAAGAAAGCTGATGTCCTAGCAGGAAAAGTTACTCTGGAGAAGTTGTAGGTTTGCTGGTTTAATCATCAGGTTTCATATAATTAAACACCCCAGAAATGTATTTTCAGATTATAGCAGCGTTGACTCTACCGTCCAGTTATAACTGTCAGTAATCAGTAATGCCACTAATTCTTTTTAATACTCTTAGTAATTTCTGTACCAGCAATAGGCAATAATGTAAATGCTGAAGTGGAGGCTTTTAAAACCAGAATAAGGCTGTGACAAAATCAATCAGCTTCTCAGTTTATCTAGTTCCTCTGAAATCAAGGGAGTTATGCTAACTTACACTATACAAGAAGTGAAGTCATTTCAAGCATTGTATGATTTAATAGTAACTCTGCCAAACTTGATTATACTTTCATAGGAGTAATAGAAAATAATAGCACTATGGAAGGGGGAGGTGGGTTTTTTTAGCCTTGTGCATATATATTCATTCCATGGTATCACTGAGTAGACTGTGGAAGTAGCTACTTAAACATTGCTTTAATGATTTAAGAGTGTCAAATTTTTAAGAAAAAAGCTTGGATTTCTGTAGGAATCTTTCTACAAACAGTAATGCTGAGTAATATTGTCTAATCTTGTCTCCCTCTTTTTATAATATGGTCTGCCTTAAAAAAAGAAATAAAGAAATGAGCAAGCAGGAAAGCAGCATTTTATTTGCTCATAAGAATTATCTCTTTGTCAGGGACTTTGCAACAAACGTGAAGCTTAGATCTTTCATTAATTAGGACAGAAACAGCATACAGGCACACTGGCCAAATGTTAGTGAAACTTTTCTGACTTTTTTTATCAGTTTGTAGAAAGGCTTTTTTTCTATTGTTTTAGCCTTTCCTCTGTTATTATGAAGGACAACATATATCATTTTTACTGCAAAGTGCCAGGCAAGCCAGGATATTCAAATGAACAAACCTGGATGCTTTACAACTTTTACCCTCTTGAAATCCGATCTGAAAAATATAGGACCAAAATATCAATACTGTAAGACTTTATTTTTATATCAGGCATAAATCTTAACAACCCATACTTAACAATGAGCTCAGATTTTAACTTAATCTTTGGCAGGCTGAGAATTAAACCAGAACACACTCCACTTTGTCTTCTCTCCCAGGCAGCAACTTGAAAAAGGCACTGTCTGTGCCAGCCAGCTTAAAGGTTTTATAGTTTGTGAAAGGCAGATGCAGTACTGCCTAGGTGGGCCACAGGCTCCTCCTGGAAGACAAAGAGTTTAGTCTTGCACTCCCAAGCTCTCTTCTGCTTAAATAAAGTTGCTAGTTGCCTAATGAATGTTAGCTGTAATACTCCCTGTGGTCAGTGGGGCTGTTGTTTAATGAATTGCTTAATGTGCTTGATTACTGTTAGTATGTGGAATGAGGGAAGTAGCCAGAGAGATTTGAAAGACCCACTAGAGAATACGATGAAAATGAATTGGATCAGTAAGAAGTTTTTTGCTCATTTCTGAACAAACGCATTATGTGCTGCATTGCTGGAGTTGGGGATAATGTAATTTCGTGGCTTGTTGTTGTTCTTTCTATAATTCAGAAATATAAATCTCAGTTGACATCAGGTTTTAGGCCTGGCCTTCCTGGAGTTATAAACGTTCCCCTGACTCCAGTCCTGGTTACTCACATGGACAGATAAATTAATTAGGAAAACTTTTATGCCAATTACTTTATGCCCTTGGCTTTCATATGTTTCTGAAGAGCAGCAGCTAATTAAAGATATGATTCATAATTACTGGTCGATCGAGTAGTTGAGTAATGGAATCAGGAGCAGTTCCAAAAAAATTATCCATCACATCATTACTAATTGTTACATAATACATAAGGACATAGAATTCAAATAAAAAATTACTCACATTTGAAAGCTTCATTCAATTAGTGGGTTTCGGGTATTTTTTATAACAATTATAAACACCGAGATAGTTCTCACATTTTAAAAGATCACACAGGTTTTATAAATATTTATAATTAAATAAGAGTACAATTTCCAGTGAGTAAAGGACTCAGGGGCCTCACTGGAGAAGTGGTTTAGTAGTATATTGAATTTATGGAAGCTGGAAATCAAATCTGTAGGTCAAATTAGGGCTCAAGTGAAATGAATATGATGGCGTCTTCCTAGACCTGTTTGCACAAGCCGCGTAACTGCTGTAATTTGGCAAGTATTGCAGGCTAATTTCTAGAGAATAGAAGAGCTGTTGCAAGTTAGAACTTGGCACTGAACGATGCACAGAAATTTGTGCAGAATTTGTCAACACTCATTTTTCACAGTCAGCATTTGCTGTCCAAGCAAGAAGATCGTAACAGAGATCACAGCCAGGTAAAACTGGTAAAATGGTGGAGGAATAAAATAAAATAAATAAAATAAAATAAAATAAAAATAAAATAAAATAAAAATAAATTCCTCCAACATTTCCTTGTGAATTTTGCAGATGTTCTGTGTTGTCACAGTTTATGAGCAGTCATGTCACTTCTTCAATAAAAGATGTCTGAAAAACTCGAGTGTGGGTTCATGCGGTAATTCAGATACCTCGCTGGTGAGCTTGGGAAACCTCTGGGTTCAGTCTCCCACTGGTTCCTTACAGCCTAAAGCAATCATGTGGTAAAGTGCTGTGTAAATATCTGTATCTGCTAAACCTTACAAAGCAGGACCATCCATACTTGCAGCATGAGCCTTCACAAAGCCTGTGAAGATGCCCCAGCCAGCAGTTCAAAAATTACCAAGACAGCATCTCAGGTACCCAGAAAAACTTTAGCTGACTCAATATTTATTTGAACTCCCTGGAGGACCTGACCCTGCATATTCTTCATCTCATTCATTTATTTAACTTAGAGCTACAGTATTAGCTTTTTCACCTACTCTGCAATGGTTTTTTTGCTATACTTGGTTGGGTTTATATGATTAACTGAACCTACCACTCATTAGACATATGGCATATGGTTTGGAGGAGGATTAATAAATGTTTTGCCGTATCCAAATGAAAGATAGAAAATGCATGAAAACAAACTTCCGCTTCTGCTTGCAGCTTTAAATGGCATTTTAGCTGCCATCCATCTGCAGGTACCATGTGCTGCTTTCCTGAATGTCATCAGGGAACAAAGGAGAATTCAATTAGACATTTTTATATTCTAACTGGCTTGGATTGCTGTAGATACCTACAGCAACATATAGGAGAACCCAACCGATGGGTGGGTAAGAACAGTCAGCAGAAAAATATCCCGAAGAGCTCTAAGTCGAGGGACAAAGCGGACACAAGACAGAAAAAAGGGGAGAGGAACCAGTGAGGAGTATTTGGCCCCTTCTGAGAGTCAACACTGAGGTCAAGTCCCCTGAAGACCCTATGAGTGCAAGGCTCTCCCACAAACCTTCCTTTTCTCATCCTGTAAAGGAGTTGAGGGGAAACAGTTCCTTTCTTTGTTCCCGATTTTGGCTTTGGGTTGTTTTGTTTTGTTTTGTTTTTTTTTTTCTTTGAAGAATCCCTTTCCTAATTGTGCTATATCTTTTAAAACCATGTTTTTGTGTTTCAGGAGTTGAAGTGAGCAGGAACGGTTTTTCCCCTGCACCAGGTCAGCTAAACACATGGGGGAGAGAAGAATGCAAATTGCTGCATGGAAGACTTCAGAGGTGTTAAGGATTGCAGCTGTAGAACTGAAGGCTTTTAAAACTTCAAAGTTAACATCCTAGGGAATAATAAAGTGCAAAAACAAGTAATATACAATCATGATATTATATTAGATGGGAAATCAATACTGAACCTGGTAGCCTTATTACAGTGTGTTTCTGTTGTGATGGTTACTCAGAAAAAGCTTTTTAGGATGAATGGTGACAGCCTGTGACCCATCAACATCCTTATCAAACACATGCTTCTGCCTGGCAGAGGCGCAGATGCTCCTCACCTGCAACAGCACCACACTGTGAAAGGGCTGTCTGCAAACCAAATGAAGACAGAAATTCACAGCTAAAGAAAAATCCCAACCCCAACACAATGTAACCTTAATTCACAAAATCCATAAGGAAAGAAAAAAAAAGAAGGCACTTTGAAATTAATTAAAGCTAGTGTCTCTGCAGAAGTTTTATTTTTAAACATTTAAGCTGCTATGCTGCCGGTTTATGAAATGTTATAAATGTATTTGCATAAATGGAGCAGGGTGAGGAAAGATATTTGAGTTTGATACGGTTAGGGGGTTTTATGGAAGTTTAATTTCTTCTCATTTTAACACTAGAATTAAATCATTCAGTTCTCTGGACAAGTGTCTGGAACTAGAAACCCTGTGGACGTACATCAGAAACCCTCAAGATGCAGCAGGCCACAAGAGTCCTTCAGTCGATGCTGAGTATCTTTGGGGGAAAGTCCTCTACATTTTTATTTCGGTTTTAATCATTTTTGTAGAAAAGAAGAGGAAACATGGTTTATTTTAAGACACTGTAGTCCATAGCCTAAAACAATTTTGGTCTGGATTACTCAGTGTGTATGTGTTACCCTCTGACTTAAAAGGGAAATAAAGGTTATTTTCATACTATATTTTTAATTACTGTGCAAATTACTTTAAAGCAACTGAAAAAGAGCAGTTTTGAATTAATAGATGAAAAATTACATTGAATTATTCTCATTATGATTGTAGCCTTATAGCTTTTGGAGTTTCTCATATTTTGGGTAAAATACCAGTGGTAAATGTTACCATGTAAAAAATTCCCCTATATGTTATATATTTTATATAAATACATGAAAATACAGGCTTACACTACAAAAAGCAAAACCCCTTCAGCCATGTTTAGTGCTTGAAAAGTCACATAACCAAGACTAATTAATCTCCTGTGGTTTATCAGATCAAATCAGTAGGCGACAGATTTTTCATAAATATTTGGGGTCATGATGCATTTTGCTTTGATACATTTTAAACATTTCATAATGAAAGTTATTTCAAAATTAAAACCCCTGACTACTGCAAGTGCTGAAATGGGAAACTCTTCTTTTTTCCCCCAGATAGATAAACAAAACAACAATGCAGACAGAACTTAATGGAATGCAACTTCATTCAGTTGCAACAGCATCTTTTTTTTATTGGCAAAACTTTTTTGTGGGGGGTTTGTTTGTTTGTTTGTTTGTTCTTTTTTAAACAAATGATCTCAAGCAGCTTCAAGTACAGCCAATGGGCTTTAGTCTATGGTACCTGAAAGATCCTACAGCTTCCCTGGTTTTCCCGTAAGGGTGGAAGTGTGCATTGTTCCAAGAGTGCAGAACAGAGGTGAAATGGGATGCATAATTTCCACATTAGATAGACATTTTCTATCTGCAACCTGTGTCACTCAGTACTTAGCAACACTGAGCACTTATGAAAGCGTGAAGGCTGTCTCTGAAATACTTCAAACTTGAGAATCTCATGCAGTAACTTTCAGGCAAAGCAAATATTTGTCACTTCTTGGATTTCAGCTAATTATATGCTTTCACCAGGAAGATGCTGTTTATTCTGCATGCATGAACTTCTTTGTGGAATAAATATTATTTGCAAAAATGCAAGATAACATGGTTCTTGCCTCTCCGTGTCAAACGTAATAGGCGCTATTAAACCAGATGTACCCTTGAAGCACATTTCATCATTAGTTTACCACCTTTCTGATGTCAAAGGCAAATGTCTGATATTGCAACAGATTCCCAATAATGTCCTAATGTGCTTCATATGCCATAAAACTTTCATTACTGGCAACGGCAGCTGGGTTGTATCACTATAGCCAATGAAATTCTATAAGATTTTATGAAGTGCAAACTTGTTCTATGAAGACAGATAAGATCCATTACCTAAAAAGTGGACTAAATTGCCATAGTCTCAGGGCTTCACCAACTGGTGCAAATTGAGCTGAAAATCTGCTAAGAAGCACATGTTGCTGTGATCATTTCTTTAGACTGCTCACAGAGCTGTCTCCCCGTCAAGCACAGGCTAGTGTTAGTACATAGCATTAAGAGTACATGGCATAATACTGCACGATCTCCCTCTCTCTGTTCCGATCCCCTGAGATTCTTCCCTCCCTGCCTGAGCATGGTCCCTACAGGCAACTAAGCCCCCACAGGATGCCAGAAAGCTGGCAAGCATAGGCAACAGGAGTTGTGCAGAGTCTGAGCCTAGGTATGAATATCCTCTGAAGCAAGACAAAGGAAATGGACCTGAGATTCTTCACAAGGAAGAATAAAGACCTGTTTATGACAGCTGTTCTTCAAAACCACCGTGCCCCAAGCACAACCAGAGAGAGAAAAGAAAGCTCTCCTTTCCCCACCACTTTCTGTGTGTGTGGTGAGTGCTGAGATGCTCTCGGTTTGGGGGTGGCAAACAAGTAGGTTACCTTGCCATAACCAGATAGCTAAATTATTAACACTGTTTTCTGAAAAAGAGGGTGCTTGTTATTGCATGATTCATGCCTGAAGTTTTCCAAGCACTTAAAACAGAGTCCTCATGATTTACAAGTAAGAACAGATTATTAGTGTCTGAGAACTTAATTGACTGCCTCCTCTCAGTCATTGACTTCAGCAGTAATTTTTTTCCCAGTTACCTGCTCAAAGTAGCAGCATCTGCCCCTTAAAACAGCCAGCAGGGACCAAGGTGTGCCTGTTCTCACAGAGTAAATAAATATTTGAGGCTAAAAGCCTCAATCTTTTAAAACTGGCTCCATTGGAAACAAATTGCTGGGCACCTTCAAATCTCCAAGGGGCAAAGAAAATCAAAGCCGATTTTGAATATTTTTACCTCCTAAAACTGCTCTCATTCTAAAATGAAGAGGCACGTGGAGTATTTAGGCTGAGATGAAGGAGGTGAGCAAGCACAAAAGAACATGTCTGCATCACTGGGAGTCTCCAGTGCCACACAGTGACTTTCCCTAATTTATTCAGTGGCAAATTCCAGTGAGATCTCTCAGCCCTGTTTACACACATATGTTCCGATGTATGAGAACCCTCTTCTCTCACATAAAAGCTAACACACAGACGTATAGCGTGTATGTTGTACTTTCCTACTTGGCAACTGATTGCATATCTCAGCTCCACTGTGGAAGTAATCCCCACATATGTATAATTATTTTTAATGAATTAAGTCCTTGATGTGTGAAGATCCATAAAGATCTTTATAGTCTCCTTTGACACTTGAAGGTAAATATTTGCATTGTGCATTTCAAATTAGATGTGCAACGCCTGTTAAAAATAATGGGAGCTGGAAGTCTGGTCTAATGATTTCCTTCATGATCATTGCAGTAGTAGAGAAAATACAGAGAGCAGGTGCTTGAATCCTCCTCTGCTCCCCTGAGGATGGCGAGATCTGTCAGCAAAGTCACCCCTAGGGTGGATGAGAACATCCTTCCTAGAGAGGGTTGTGTCAGGGCATCTGCTAAACATATAGTCCCTTCCTTGAGTGATAATGGGCACTTTCAGTTCCCTCTGCATTACTGAGATACAGACTTTTTTTCACCTACAACTATTCTGTAACCTACGCCGAAACATTAGTTGGGTTTGCTGGCAGCAGGAGGGAAAACCATCGGCATTGTCACAGAGGGGAGTACAGTGGCCACAGGGCAGTTCTACATACTGGGGACAGTGTGATAAAACTGACCTTGTTGGGCTAATGCAAGGTAGGTAGCTGTGGGGAGAAGGGGTCTCCCTTAGGTCACTCAGAGCACTGTGCAACCGCTCATCAGTGTGAATTAGCCAGTGAGGAGCTCTGTGCCAAGATGGCAAGATAACACAGCCACATAGAATCATAGAATCATAGAATAGTTAGGGTTGGAAAGGACCTCAAGATCATCTAGTTTCAGCCCTCCTGCCACGGGCAGGGACACCTCACACTAATCCATACCACCCAAGCCTCTGTCCAACCCAGCCTTGAACACCGCCAGTGATGGAGCATTCACAACTTCCCTGGACAACCCATTCCAGTGTCTCATCACCCTTACAGGTAGGAATTTCTTCCTCACTTCCAGTCTAAACTTCCTCTGATTAAGGTACAGCTCATCGCCAGCCTGCCTAGCACTCTTCTCTTGCCTGAACTCATCCAGCTGGCACTAGGGTGGGTCTGTCCCCAGCACAGAAAAGTTGGTTTGGAAGTTGTTGCTTTTTTGTCAAAGCCTTCACATTTGGACCTTCCATGAAATTATTCAGGATTTCCAAAATGAATTGCATCAAATGCCTTCACTGATGGGGGCAAACCCTCTCACAGTACTCCTTGTCTCAGTCCTGCACAGAAGGAGTGGGGTTGATGGTTGTTTCTTAAACTTCATCTTCTACCTCAACACCCAAGAAAGCAACTAGAGTAGAGACAATTCATTTTGGCACAGTCCCCAGTCTGTCTGAACTGTTGGGCACTTGCTTTGCCACTGAGGCTGAAAGGTTCATCCTACATGAGGAGCACCCAGCAATGCCTGACAGTATGGGGTTCCACCATCACACACTTAGTTCCTTCCAGGGTGTCATTAGCTTTAGATATTAGACATTATATTCAGATAGTAAGACTTTTCTGAGATCTTATCTTATGGCCAACTCTGCCACGTTCTAGCATAACAGTATTGCCCACAGCTGTTACACCAAAGAGGTACATATTTTTACTGCAACAAAAGTAACGTCTCACTGAATTTACACATTAAAAATTGAAACATCTAGTGCAGTGAAATTTCTGCTGTACATAAGGATTGCATGACTACACTTCTTATCCCAAATCAATGAAATAAACCCATGATTACTGCTACTCTGTTCAACATCTTTGAGTAAGTCATAATTCTACAACCAAGGTATACATCAATACACAGTGATTCATTGACACGCACCTGCTACAATACACAATATCATCAGCTGCTAACCAAAAGGAGTAATAGAACTATATATAATGTAAAGAATGGCTTGGAGCCTTATTGTGAGAGACTTGGGAGGAGGGAGAGTTAAAGAAATGATTATGTCACTTACTCCTAAATGTTGCAGTTGTCTGCAGTTGTCACTCCAATGCATTGGTTTGCAAGCCTTTAGTTACCTGGAAACTCCCATAAGAGCCTGGAGGGTAGGCATAGAGGCGGGAGGAGGCTGGGGAAGGGGAATGGAAGGAAAGAAAGGAGGATTAAACTGAAGCACCAGTATCAGTGCTACATCTTCCCTCCAGGGAAATCCTTATTGTGTACCAAGTACCGCAAGCGCAAGCGTATATTTTATTGAGGAGAGGAAGAAGGAACAGCCAGGAACTCTGTCACATTGTATCACTGTGAAAAGTAGTTGTGTTTTTGAAGGAGGGTATGGCTGGATGGAACAATTTCTCACTCCTTTTCAGTACCTTATACATGGTTCAGGGTGCTACAGGAGAAGGAGTCAAGCCATCTTCCTGCATACCACAAAGTGAAGGAGCAAAATATGCTGTGGCCTTTCTTTGACTCAAGATAGACCAAAGATGCTCTCAGTTAATTGCTCCTTTGGCAGAGGCACATATTACATGCAGGCTGTATAGACAGACCTACTCAGGTCTAATAGCTACATCATATGTAGGGAAAAACACATTGTTGGCTCCCTCAACCCTTCACTTTTTCCCTTCACGCTGATCATTTTGGGAAACATACAAACCCACTCACAAGGGGAGGCTGGGGCAAAATCTGGGGTGTGAGGGGAATGTTACCTTTGGTTTTCCACAGACAATGGGCAAACTGAGACTGTATTTGATCCCTCTTTTATTGGACTGCTCCGGTTGCAAAGGAATATGCTGAGTTAATGCTCAGGTGGAAACTGTAACATCACAAGAGAGTATTTCAGGTTTCACACTTTAATAGCTGTTATTTATTTAACCAATGAAAAAGTGAACCTATTTTTATTTGTTAAGCATGAAGAGAAACATTGAGCTCTACCTGTCGTGTATAATTATGCCTTATCTCTTGCTATGACAGTGGCTTTCTCTGAAAGCTACACCTAAGTTATGACTAAGTAAGAGATAGCATTTTGATAGATCTCAATCAGGAAATACCAGAACAAACTGAGATGGATTCTTCCTTTGTGTCAATACCTTGCTCTTTTTCAAACAAGAAATATGATGCCTCTGATTTCACTGATTACTAGTTTCAGTGTCAGTCTTACCAAGGCAATGATAGGCTCTATATACGTGTCCTCCTAATGTTATTTTCCTAACAAAAGTAGTGCCTGACCTGCAGTTTTTAGAGACAGCATAGAAGAATAGATCATACTTTTTCTGCTGGCTCTACCTGGTTTCTAACTGCTTAATTTAATGTCACTGAGAGCCCTCATCCAAGGAGCACTGCAAGACTAATACTGAGCATTTCACTCTGCTTTTATTGTATGTGTCAGGATTAGAATTCATTTAACTGATTCATTTCTTTATGTCAGCAGAGCTGATCCTGGAGTTAAAGCAAAACTTTCTGAAGAGATGGCTGGACAGTAGAGGAGAGAACAGAAATACTGTGCCTGACTGTGTCTGGCTCTGACAAAGCTTCGTTGGCCTTTTCATGCCCTCCAATAGCAAGGTTGGATTCTTGCAAATGTGCAGGCACTGTCATAGCTGCATAATTGAAGGGCTGACAGTTCTCAAGACTTCATTATTATTTTTATTAGGGAATCTGCTGGCACTGACAGTATTTTCTCATACTCTTCGAATACACTGGATACTGGCAGCTGAGGATTCTGCATGACAGCTTGCATTGAAGTATCGGGGTATTTTTCATGTCGGTACAGAGAAAGAAAAACTGTCAACAGGAACACAAAACACAGCTCAGAGATGGTTTTATATATCTTAGTTTATTTCAGACTTGGTGTTATTTTGATTTTTCACTTGCAAATTGTAATTTTAATTATCTGTGAGCAAAGGTTATTGTTAAAAATGTAAGCAACAAGATTAATTTAATGCCTCTAAACAAATACACAGTAAGAGCATAGTCAGCAAGGGAAGTCTCCTGATTCATAGCTAGCTTCCTTTTTTTAGGTCACTGCTAGACTGGCATCATCTGAGCCCATTTTTTTTTTAACAGTTCAGTACTGAATGATGTCAGATCATGAATGGCCTTCTATATTCCTTCTTCATAATCAAGGAAGCAGAGCCTAGGCAGATTAGTTTTGATGTAGATCAAAAGCAAGGTCTTTAAGGATATATGGGGAAACCTATAAGATTGTTTAAAGAGTGTACTTAAAACACAGGCAAGATTTTCCTTGACTTTGCTGTCATAAAAGATTGCGTTGAACATGACTAGCAACAAAACACTTGGCATACTGAAAGCAGGACTTTCAGATCCCAAACACCCAGCAAGGAGCAAATTGTGTTGAACACAGAAGCAGGAGATGTGGTTCCTTGGCAGACCTCATGAGCAGTGATGCCAAACTCTGAGCTGAATTACCAATGGGGAGTCAGTAAGTGTGAATAGCCCCAGACAGGGTTTAGAGGTCTTCCTTTCTGAATGAGCATCGAGAGAAAATAACCAGTGCCTCTACAGTACTGCAGAGCTTTTATGAAATTGACTCTTCAGAGGAACAGGTTGATTAATTAAACTCACTAAAGTGGATGTAATTAAAAAACATACTGTCAAAGCAGAAGGAGAAAGATGAAGAAGAAAAAATTGTATGTAAGAAATCATTATATATATGAAATCACTGTGAGTTCAAACAAAGGGTTTATTGAATGCACATCGGCCGAGCCTTATTGATGATTATGGATTTTCTGGATATGCCTCAAAAACAGCATTTTCACCCCTGTATAATTGCTTTTTTTCTCCTGACCATTTTTATAATTTTATCATCTCTATAGCTGCCATATTATAAGCTATTTATTGAAAAATACAATAGTCAAATAAATAAAAAGGTATTAGAAATAAGTAAAAATAAGTTGATATTTCAGTTTGCATTTAAAATCTCTGGAATTTTGGAGTTCTGTTTCTTTCCAGTTACTAACATTGGAAATGCAAACCAACTCATCAGGAGGGGCTGTGTATGTTTAAGTAAGTGGTACATACCTCTGTTAACGATACTTGGAGGTCAGATGGTGACTGCTTACTGTACGTCATGACTGTTCCCAGTCTCCATGACGAAAACCACATAATCAGCTTCCAGATCATTTTCAGGTAAATATGTCCATGCTTTCAGACCACTGGAACCTCCTACCCTCCGTGTCTACTCACTATTTGAAAATAACACTTTGCACAACAGTTGCCCATGATCCTTTCCAGTTCCTGGAATGAGTCCATGCAGAAAAGGAGGCAGTGGGTTTCTCTTTAAAAATAATTACAATCTTTCAGGATTTTAGCTATCTTTTTGATGGGATACTTGTTCTACTGGATAGCACAATGGACTGGCAGACAGGAAACCTGCTCTTCGCAGCTCTTCTGCCCTGCAGAAAGTCATGAATCACAGTCCTGTTCCATTCATCCATCCTTCATCAGTTTTGTATGTGTTGTCTTTAAGATAATTGAAAGAAGTATTTTTCTGCTTGCTTGTAGGCTGCTCAGAGCATTTACCTTTCTCAGTTTCTCTAAGTACTAATGAAACTGAAATGGAATATATTTTTTAATCTTATATAAAGGAATTAAGAAGGCAACTTAAATTTTAACTTTGTTGCTCTAAAGTATTAAAAAAAGCCTTGTCAGTTCATGCCTAGTGATATGGACTCCACTACATACACAATACCTGAGCTCCTGTCCCAAAACCAGGACTCACTGTAAAACCAACAGGACTGGTCAAGCAAAGTAGAGCTAAGCACATGTGTACGTGTATGAGACAAGAGCTGTCATTACAGATTGTTGTACTGGTGTTGCTGCAGCTGCTCTTTCCTTGTTAGACAATGACATAGGAACCCGAACGTATACAAGTCCACGGGACCTGATGAAATCCATCCGCAGGTCCTGAAGGAGCTGGCAGATGAAGTTACTAAGCCACTGTCCCTCATATTTGAAAAATCTTGGCAGTCAGGAGAAGTTCCAGATGACTGGAAAAAGGGAAATATAACCTCCATTTTCAAAAAGGGGAAAATGGATGATCCAGGGAACTACAGACCAGTCAGCCTCACCTCTGTGCCTGGCAAAATTTTGGAGCAGATTCTCCTGGAAGGCAGGCTGAGGCACATGAAAAACAACAAGGTGCTTGGTGACAGCCAGCATGGCTTCACTAGGGGGAAATCCTGCCTGACCA
>JASSUY010011033.1:0-28361 GCA_032466535.1 Forpus xanthops
CATAGCAGGGGGGTTGGAACTAGATGATCTTAAGGTCCTTTCCAACCCTAACTATTCTATGATTCTATGATTCCCTACTCAGTTTCAGCAGCAGCAGATGTAGAAAGAATTTGACTTTTCTGTGCTTTATTTTTTTCCACTTTTACTCCTGCAGATACTGGTGGATTAATGTTTATGTCATTTGCATTTAGACACACAATTTATCTTCTCAAATTAGGAGGCTAACTTACATACATACTCAACGAAGTTGAGCTCCTCCATAGGCAACTGATAATTATAACCTGAATGACCTGAATATCTCATTCAGAGTAAATGGAGAAACTTGGCCAGTGGCTGATTTTTTTTTCAGATGAACAACCTACCACAGAGTTTATTTCTGTAGGCAGATACTTTCAGAACAAAACTGAGAAAATGAAAAGGCCTGTTGCCCCAAAATGTGAGCTCCATCGCTGGTGGTGTTCAAGGCCAGGTTGGACAGAGCCTTGGGTAGCATGGTTTAGTGGGAGGTGTTCTTGCCCATGGGAGGGGGGGTGGAACTAGATGATCTTAAGGTCCTTTCTAACCCTAACTATTCTGTGATTCTATGATTCTACTACAGACCAAGGGCTTGTGATCTTCACAGAGTTTTTTTGAAGATGCTATCATGAAGTTCCTTTACAGGATATTAAGTTTGCTACATAGCTCCCCAATTTTTTTGCACAACATGAACCTAAGCAAGCTAAGGCTATGTTGAAATTAGACCTGCTCTGACCTCCAGAGGTCCCTTCCAACATAAATTATTTTCACCAGGAAAACACCTGCAAGTTCCTTATATGTCAGTTCTTAAAAATAGGGGGATCAAAGAGATAAACGACTTTAAATTCATATAAGTTATAAGCAAGAATGTTTCTTTCCAGTTTTGATTCATATAAGCCCGTGTTATAAGTAAGAATGTTTCTTGCTAGTTTTGATTATTCTTCTTGTGGCACAATAATGATAGTAATGTAAACAATGCAATTTCCTGCCGATTCCACGAGAACTGTCAAAACTTGATACATCCGCCTATGTTCCTTTTCTGTTCTTTCTCCTTCTTTCACTCCATGTGTGGTCTTTCCAGGCCACATAGACTAAATAGGCAGTCTAGCCATTGCACATTTGGTAAAATTTCTGTAAGGAAACAGCAGCCAATGAAGAACAGCATTGGTCTTATAGTGCATTGATGTTATAGCGCTTTAGTTATTTTGATGTAAACATGACATGGTTATTCAAATCCAAGCTGCCCATTACTGTCACCTCTCCTAACTGGAAGCGTTTGAGTGCAGACACCTACATCTGAGCTGGTCACCATGGGAATGAACTCTTAGTAGCTGATGGGAAGAAATCCCATTTTTGGGTTGCAAATTCCCACCTAAAAATCCAAGTATTAGGATACTGATATTCACAAGATGTCTCTATCATCTCACTTCTGAAGGGAGAATGATGCACAGACCTATTAATACAGCCGCAGATGTCTACTTTTAGGTAGACATCTGATCATAAGCTATGCCATCATGAAATCCTGAGGTGCAGAAACCTCATGAGTCCTCATTGTCTTGTAAATTCAGACACTGCCACACCAACCAGGCAAGCTACCTCCAAAGTTAAAATCCTCATACAGTTAAAGCGACAAATTACTAGTTTGAATTTATCAAATAACTCCTTTTTGATGGTGTTAACTATAAAAAAAAAAATCCATGAGGAACGGAGGGCATACCCATTTAAGGCATTTCATGCCTGTAAACCTAACTAATCTACATTCAGATCATTTTTCCTCTTCAAGAAATACTTAGATTGAGCCTGTGCCCAGCAATTAAGTGCTCTTCATTACTATGTATGAACCTCGTCATTTGCAGAGCTGAGCAGCTCCAGAGAGGAGCCTTCAGCACCGGAGCGAGGGGGAAACCCCGCGCCCCGGAGCCTCAGCTCTGAGCGGCGAGACCCATCGAGGGAGCCCCGGTCCCCGCCAGGCCTTGCGCGGGAGCCGGCAGCTCGGCTCAGGCGAGCAGGGACACACAGCGGGCGGTGCCAGGAGGGACGGCCCAGCCCTGAGCGGGACGAACCCGCCACAGGAAGCGCGGGAACAGCGCTTGGTGCTGCCGTTGGTGCCGGCAGCTCGGGCTGGCAGCGTGCGGGGTAGGGAGTGCGCGCCTCAGAGCCGCTCTGCTCCGGCTGCCCCGGCGGTGGCAGCGCCGGCAACAGACAAGGCAGATGAGAGGGGAGGGTGCAGTGCAGAGCTCGGGGTGCAGAAAGTGCCTGCTCTGCTCTCCTTAGGGGAGGGTGCACAATGGGCAGGGCTGCACTCTGTGCTCCCTGGTGGAGGTCCTCCTGCAGCAGGGGCTGAGCTGCGGAACACTGTCAATAGGATGAAAGGTGTCAGGGATGCTGCGAGGAAGCAGCACTATTTGCTCCAGGACCAGACTCTGCAGGAGCCTCTAGTTCGCCATAGTATGTAGAGAAAAGGAGGAGAGCAGTAACCCAGGGAGCTGGGAGCCAGTAACAAAACCAAAAAAAAAAAAAAGCAATCAAAAGCAAGGGACTTCCTTCAAAATCTGACTTCCCCACCCAGAACTGCTTCACAGCTCTGCAGGGGCTAACAAGGAAATGCACATGGTGCTATGTCTTGGGCCATATGGTTTAGTGGCAGGTGTCCCTGCCCATGGAAGGGGGGTTGGAACTAGATGATCTTAAGGCCCTTTCCAACTCTAACTGTTCTATGATTCTATGTAACTATCTAAAAAGAGCCCCAGGTCCACTTGTTCTGTGAGTGTAAAAATAATCTTTAATCTGCAAAACGCACATGACAAAGGATAGAATGCAACCCCCCTCTAGCATACCCTGAAGCATTTCAGAGAGAAGCATGTAGGCATGCCTCAGCTAGTTGGGCTGATACCTCCTCCCTCCAGCATGGTACCTACTCAGGGGTGTCACAGGACACAAAAACAGGATGAGTAGTAGGTGGGAATTGTCTTCTCTAGGTGAAAAAAGAAAACTTGGTGTTTCAGTCTTCCTTCATCTCTCCTTATTGCTCTGTCCATGTTTTAGCAAGGCAAGGGTGCAGATATGAGGAAGGATTTTATCACATGAAAATAGCCATGGCCTCTTTTCCTGGTGACTCAGGTGCTGGCCAAGAGTGCTGGCCTTGAGAGTAGGCAGTGCCATGCCAGCAGATTGCCCGTTTCGCACTGCAGACCACAGCACCATTCAGTGTCTTATCTTTGATGCAAAGTGTTGGTGCAGCACCCCTGGCCTCTCTGCAGTCTTGTGCTGCAGCACACATAAGCCCCTCTCCCTACTGTAAGCTTAGACTTATGTATGTATGTATATATATATGTGCCTTGCTAGTCATGCCATACCCGTCTTTTGGAAGCTTCTCAATGAAAGAGGAGAAAGTACTTCTCCCTTCAGGCTCGAAAAGCCCAGGTGACATTGTCTCTCTGCCCTAATCAACTAGGCTGAGAAAGAGGATCTAGTCTGGGTAGACATGGTGTGGGGAAGCAGGGGGAGATGGTGTGGTAGTAACTGAGGAGCAGAGGTTCCTGTTTCAAACATGACCTTATGAAGTGAATCGTATTACAACTCATGTTATACTTAGAGATACAGATTATTTAGGTTTACTAGCAGAACCATCAGAAAGATGCATTATTAAAATGTATATTATTAAAATGTTGCCATAAACCTCCCATTTTTTTCAAGCAGGTCCTCCAAATTTACTTACTTCTTATTTAATCAATAAAAATGCTACGACAAATTTAGAGGAAAGCAGCCTGTGCCATGCACAGAGATTTAGACTTCAGCCGAACTACTACTGTTTGATGAGATTTTGCTTTGAACCGGGGTGGGGAGCAGGCCCAAGTGTTTGTATTTCTCAGCAGTGTTTGTTCCCTTTTTCAGGATGCATCTCCAAAGTCGGACCAGTTTCCAGCTTAGGTTTTTAGTGGTGTCCCAGATGCCACTGAGGGAGAGGGGCCTGCCTGGGGAACAAAGGTGAAGGAGGGCCTGAGGCTGCTCTGAAGCACCATAGCACAAATAAAACAGTAGGATGGGTGCTTTCCTTGTACATGTTTTGCACTTCGAGCTACTGTGTTTTGTTCTGGAGAAGGTCTGGACAGATGGAAGGGAGTCAGCCACTTTTGCATGGCCTCAGGCTTCAGCCTTGGCTGGACCTGCAAGCACCATCCCAGTTAATATACAAGGGGTTGTAACAGAGGAAACTGGGAAGCTGAGCTCCTAAAGCTGACAGCACAAGGTGTGAGAGGAGACCTGAGTCCTCAGGGAGGGGCCAGCTCAGCCAACAGCCAAGGAAGCAGGTGAAAGGCAGAATGAAGAGATTACTTGGAAATTAGTAATAAATCCTTATCTTCTATCATGCTCTAGTTTAGCTGTGTTTTTCTCCATTATTTCTACTTCTTCTTTGTCTTTTTTCTCTTTACCTTTGTCCCTTACCAGTTCCTCTTTGTTTTACTTGCTTCTCTTCACCTGCCTCGTGCCTCTCCTTTAGCTTCTGCTGTCCTGCTCCCCCTTCTTGCTCCCACAGAGCAGCTCCATGCACAAGGACTTCCTTTACCTTCTAACTCCTTAGAACCTACAGCCTGCAAACCTTTCTGAACATGTTTCTCACATAGCTTCCCATTTTAGCTCAAACATGTTCTTCAGAGTCTCTTCAGGCTTGTGAGCTTTTGGACAATACAACAGAGGAAGAACTTCCATACCACAACCCAAGCCCCTGAAAGCAGTGCCACCAGAGCTTCCTTCCCCAATCGTTAGGCCTGTTCTCCTCTCAGAAGCAGGAGACTCAGCAGCTGTAAGCCTGAGATGAAAAGATAATCATTCTTAGATTTTCCCAACTCCTAAAATCAAAGCATGAGCTCTGATATAAAGTATTTTCTGAGACAAATATGTCAGCAAATGCTTTTCTTGTTTTTCATAAATACACCAAATACAGAAATTACAATTTTCTGTTAAAACTACATTTACTCAAACAGAGGTCTGAACAGCAGCAACTTCAGGCACGGCCCAGCTCCTCCTGGCAATCTGTGTACTAGGATAAGCTGAGCAAGTGTCTCATCCACAACTGACCCAACCACAGGAGGTGCTGAATGCCTCCAGCAAACTGAAATTTGGAAGTGGTGATTCTGTTCTAAACCAGGGACTTCCAATAGGTAGTGCATCTTCTCTAGTTCTACAGTGATCAGTGCCAAACAGGGTGAATATCAGCTAAACATCCGTGCTGGCAATGGTTTCTGTTCTGTCTTGTCATAGCAAACCACGTAAACTATCATTTGGACTAATTGTATGTTTCTTTTTGGGGTACAATATCACAATTAATATTTATCCTCTACACTCTTGACAGCTTCTCCAGATGAAGTTTAGGATATTTTTCTCATCATGCATCATAATAGTATTTACAGGGAAGAGCAAAGCTAAACAGTTTCCTGGAGAAGCTTGTTGTAAGCCAGGGTATTGTTCATAGCTATTGCATTTTTCAGGCACTGCCAGAAGTAGGGCTGAGATCTAGGGTTATTTGGCCATTCCAGGACAGAACTTCTGCATAGCCTCTTCCTCAGCTGAACGTACCGGGACTTCTGCAAAACCTTCTCAAGAAATATCAAGATAATGACATCTATTTTTTCATCTAGAAGCCGCTGATGGGCCATGTAAAATGTTGTCTTGAAGTTACCACTTTTAATATACTTGTTGGTGAGTACAAATATGGTCTTTTTGCTCAGCTGAATGCTCTGGGATAGGTTGTCAAAGACTGGCTGTCCTGGGAGCCAGTCCCTTCCTTCTAGGCATAAATTGAACTGTCTGGCGTTTTGATCTTCTAGCCTTTCAACCAGTTCCTCCATCACCCATTCATTCACAGCTGGATCTTCACTGTCATAGGCAATAAAGGCATCATAGCAAGCATCTGGTAAAGGTAAATGCCGATAGCCCTTCCACTTGGCAGTGCAGTAATGATAACTATACCACACATCCCAGAAATAGAGATGGCTCATCACTGTGAACACCATAAAACCTAGGACAGTTGAAGCTGACAGAGCATACAGGATCAAATATGAGGTGTCCAGCTCACAGGTATACAGATCCAAGAAAACCACGCTTTTTCCTTTGTGTGCTCCTGGGCCAGCACAGGTCACATCCGTGGCCAGAAGAGGAATAGTCACTTGAGTCTGGTTGATCCACCAAACAAACCACACAGCATCACAATTACACTTGAAAGGATTGCCATGCAATAGCAGCATCTTCAGGTTGTTAATGACATTTTCAGGGAAGCTAGATTTCTTAATTATTTGGATCTTGTTTGAGCTGAGGTCCAAGTATTTCAATTTAAAAGCACCTCTGAGAAAATGTTTGGTCAGCCGTTGAATGTGATTGTTTCGGAGAATCAGGTTTTGGACTGTTGAAGAGCAATTGGACAGTTCTTGGGGAACAGTAGTCAGAAGGTTATTACTGAGGTCCAGAGTTTCTAGTTTTTTCAGATAGTGCAGGTCTTCCCATTTGAAACTCTTCATCCGGTTGTTAGTTAAGTTGAGAATTTTGAGGTTTGGAGGCATAGCTTCAAAAACACCATGAGGCAAAAAACTAAGAGAGTTGAAGGAAATATCTAATTCTTCCAGGACAGTCAGGTTCTTGAAGAATGACAAGTATCTAGCATTCCCATCCATCCATAAAACATCTAAATGATTACCCCTGAATTCTAGAATTTGAAGAGATTGACTTTCCATTCCTGTGTTAGTAGAGGTAGCAATTTCATTCTCATTCATCATCAGCTTCTTCAGATGGGCCAAGTTTTTCATAAAACTAAGCATGTGAGTGACACCTTCTGCCAGAAAATAATGTTTGTTATTGCTTAGGTCTAGAATTTCTAGAAGTTGTAACTCCTTGAAAGCAGTTGAGTATAGCAAGTCAATCCTGTTGTTAGAAAAATCCAGGTATTTTAATCCAGACAAGTAGGAGAATTCACTTCCATTTAAAGTTTGACTTATTGCATTACCTGACAAGTTGAGGCATCTGAGGTAACTAAGTCCCTGGAAGTCTGAAGGGTTAATAAAAAATATGTTGTTTCTGCTTAAATCCATGGTTTCTCCATATTCCAGGCAGTCTTTTTTCACTGCAGATTGGAAGGAAGCAGCCTCTTTGTCTTTGGACCTACAACTTCGTCCATACTCATCATACCTGAAATAATGCATTTCGTCTAATACTTGTCTGTTGTATTGCTCTACTGATATCCTAGGATTAGAGCAAAACCCATGAAAGTTGCTTTCACCTGAAGAAGGAGAAATTTTATTCACTGAGAGATCTATGAGTTTAAGAGATGGCAATTTTTTGAACACACTCAGGTCAGCAACTTTAATAAAATTAGTCCCGAGATCTAAAACTGTTAGATTTCTGAGGCTAAGTAATGGATCTAGATTTTCTTCTCTCAGTTCTTTGAAGACATAACCCCTGAGCCTCAGAGTTTCTAGGTTAGAGAGGGAAGAAAAATACTTAGACAAATTCAAGGTTGAAGAATACATCTTCAGTTCAAAATTAAAGGACAGGTCAAGCTCTACAAGGCTAGGGATAAACTTCAGAAACTGAGCATCTCCAATCTCCTTTATGAGGAAATTTTGGGAGAGGTCAAGCTGTTTGAGATTCCTTAAGTTTTTAAACCAGCTGCTGGGTATGCTCTGAATAGAGTTACTGTGAAGTCGCAAAATTCTTAATTTTTTCAAGGAATAAAAAGCCTTTGAATGTATCTCAATTGTGCTGTTGGGGCAGGGAATACAAGGATATGGGGCATTATAGCAGCGTGGGCAGTTACCACTTAAATCAAGAATTTCGAGGTTGTGAAGAGTACTCAAGTCATGTTCTTGAATCACTTGAATGTTGTTATTGTAAATATATAATTCTTTTAATGTAGATGACAAATTGGGTGGAATATGAGTTAAGTTGTTAGACTTCAGGGACAGTATTGTTAATTTTTTCAGCTCCAGAAAGGCTGTTTTTTCAATTTCAAATGAAACATTGCATGGATTACGGTAGTAACAGTTCTGTCCCAGATACAATACTTCTATGTTTCCTAGCTCTGACAAATTGGCTTTTTGGATAGAAAAGATGCGGTTTGCTTCCAGGCTCAGCAGACTTAAAGTACTTGGAAGACCCCAGGGTATTTCCCACAGCTGGTTTGCATCCAAATACAATGACTTCAATCTGGTCAGGGCAGCAAAACTGCCATTCTCAATCTTTGGTTCCATGGTGCATACATGGTCTTTGGGCCCCATTCTGACAGGCACACAGTTGCATCTGAAGTCAATCTCCACGAGATTTACAAGATGAGCAAAGGATGCTGGATTTACATGGGGGATGTGGTTAATACTTAAGGTAAGGTTGGTAGCATTTGCAGGGATCCCTCTGGGGACTTCCAGGAGACGCCGATTGGTGCAGTCCACTGTCACAGTACTTTCGAAGGTATTAACATCACAGGGTAAACTTTTGGGAAACCAAGTTCCTGATAGCAACATCGGAAATGGGAAGAGCAAGACAAATGGCAGCACATTTGACATCTTTGCATGAGGTACCTAAAAATAAGGAAATATGGAAGAATTAATTTAATGTGATGAGAGCATGTCATAGGACATTAGGTGAAACCTGTGGTCTGTCAGATAATACACAGCTAAACTTGCAGTCCTGTCTGTCACACTGACTAGAATTGGATGTGTAGGGAGGAATGTAAGTTTGGGGGAGGCATATGTTAGTATTTCCTCAAATGCTTTATTTACTTTCTTATCACTGAGTATCGGAATGTTAAGATAATTATCACTCTTTAAATAATAATCTTAAAAAAAATTACTGAAAAAATGTCAAGGCAGGTGATTAAAGGCTATGCCTCTGTGAACTTTCTTCTTTTAAGGTGTTAAACATCCATCAATTTGCCATTGTATAATAAGCATAAATAAGTTAGTTTTTTAAGCATGTAAAAATCTGTAGTCATGTAAAACCATACTAACAGGTGTGTGCCTATTTCAAATTTCACATTATCATAGGGATTCTTCCTCTAGTATGCAGCAGAATGGATGTATGGTCAACTTAAGCCAGTCAGGAGCCATACTTCTATATGATTTCCTACCTGTTTTCATTTTCATGGTCCAATAAGGACAGAACTCCAAGAGGGCACTGTAGCAATGCAAATGTAAAAATGAAAATCAGATTTCATGGACTTAAGATTGATCATGTCTCATAAAAGAGTAATAAGCAGTAAGCAAGTAGAGACAAAATCTTACAGGCATTTAAAAAAACTCCCAAAAACATGCCTTCTATCTGTCAAGTCTTTGTGGTCTTGCCTACTTTATAAATTTCTGTCTTTAGGGGAAGAGCAATAAGCTTTTAATATTTCACAACTTAATAGTTACTTCCTCAGTAGCAGTGAGTGTCAAAGAAACCCCATCCCTCTGGCCAGAGGCAGCCAGCCAGGCAAGCAAGCTTTTTGCTGTGGCTTGTCTAGCACAGGCTAAGAGGCCGTGACCATTTTTCTGTGTTGCACAGCCTTAACTGCCTGTATTTGATGCTGGTCAAGAGATTTAAAGACAAAAAACCCGTAATGGTCAACATCAGGCTTTCTTCCTGGATAACTCCGTGTAGAAGGCTTGGAAGATGTACACAGAGTACTCTTAAAACTACCAGGATTAGTTATGCTTGTAATAATATCAACTAAATGTAAATACCCAGTTAAGCAGCTGAAAATCAGATAAGGCAAAGTGTTCAAGACACGTGGAAAGATTTTTTTTCTATTTAACTGAGACATAAGAATACATAAAGACCCTCTCAAACAGCATGTGAAAACCCTGGTGAGTTTTGTCTAAGACATGTCTTGGAAGTGATGCAGACTTGGAGATTAATTGAGGCTTCTGCTGCATGCATTACCTTAAGTAACTATGCTAAATCTATCTATGCATCTGTGTATCTGGAGGAGTACTCTGGGAACTAGCAGGGCAGTAGATGGTAGAGAATCCAGATTAAGTCTCACACAGCACCCCACTTCTGCTATCTGGATTTAACAGCCAAGGGGAGTGACCTTGGGAATTTGTTCAGTCAGCTTTAGAATTGCAGAAGGAAAAATGTGGAAATCCACTGCAGACCTCGAATTCAGTGTAACCTGGTATTGTGTTGCCCCACAGCCTTTTTTCTACCACAATTTCCCATTGCCAGGAAGTGCTGTGGTGCTTTTTTGTTTCCATCTGATTTTCATGAAAAAAAAAAGCAATGTAGCTAAATGTCCCAGCTGGTAGCGATGACTATCATTCCAAGGAAAGCTGACCTGGAATAACCTGTTTGTGACTGTAAATTCGTATGTAATTGTTTTCAGATCTCCTGAACTCATTTGTTAAGAATCAAAATAACCTTCACTGAGTTTACAGCAATTCACTTTGGAAGCTCACCCAGACAGAGGTTACTGGGTAGGACAGTTCACCTGTGTCTTCACTATGGTCTAATCAATCAAGTTTGGAGGATGATGAACTTTTCTGATTTCCCAATATTGACAAACTCTTGGATAAAAATAGTGAATAAGGATAATCAAAAAGTGGTGAACCAATTTGGAGGAGGTAAAGCACATTAATTTCCTCCCACGACTCTAGCTTTTTTTTCTTAGAACTTTTTTTTTTTTTTTTTTTTTACCCATATTATGTGGGCAGCCATATGGGAGGGAGAAGGAAGGCATTTACCAGTTAGATATCAGTTAGAATGGAAGACTGAAGGTCTTTCTTTGAACATTGCTGAAGAAAAAATCTGGGTATGTTTTTGTAAATATTTTGCATTTCTTCTGTTCCAAAGGATGCACTATATAATGCAGGTAAAAGACTTTATTAGGCTGATGAAAACCAAAGCATACCTATCCTAACTGAATGGCCCGTGGTACCCCAGCTTTTGCCTACTTCTGTCTCTTGCTTTAGCAGACCAATGTACTCCCGGAGCCAAGGTCATTGGCCAAGGCAGGTGCCCATGGAGCACAGCCGAGAAGTGGCAAGGAAACCACAGAGATCTGCACTGCAGGATGTGTTGCTCCATCTCATGGATGTCATTTATTTTTATTCATCCATGCATGCCACAGCAGACGATGAAGTGCTGACCCTCTCCAGCCATGGACACAGTACATGCAGCCACAAAAGAAGATACTGACAACCACCACACTTCAAACTCCAACAACCTATCTTCCTTTAAAAGAAGGAAGGAAAAATCTGCTGCTAACTGGGTGTCAAACCATAGATTTGCTGCTCTTGAGGGGAAGTTAATTAGCATCAACCTTTAGAGATTCTCTAAACCAAATTAAAACCTTCTGTCGCAGCACTAGAGTAAAGAGCTGGACAAGGTAAGACTGACACAAACTTTTTACATACTCATGCTGGCCACTGCACTTAGGCATCTAATTTTGGGCACATGCCCAAGTTCCTCAATTCATTGCCATCAATCCGGGGTGTATTGACATTCAAGAAAGCAGAAGAGACGCAAGGGAAGCCTTGCAGGCGCTGCTCAGCTCTGAAGATGGAGCTCTACCCAACTGTGCACTGAACAGAGCCTAACACTGCAAGTTTAAGTGCCTGAAATAAACTGCAATGAATCTGGACATTAAATGTCTACACGAATATATTTGTATTTTTCTTAAGAAGTAAAAAAAAAAAAAGCCTTTTGAGTTGTTTGCAATGCTCACATTCGAATTCTTACATATTGTAGTATTTTTAAGAGCCGAAATGTTGTTGCAGAGCCAGCCTATCTCCTACCATCTTTGTGCTTCATTTTCTTATATGTTTGTTTCCTGATACCTTCTTAAGGCATTAGATGTCTTAACTGTAAACTGCTAAATTCTGATGCTGTGTCTGTCTATCTGCATGTGTAACATTGTTATAAGAACAAATAAAAAATACTGGTTTAATTAGAAGAAACAAGAAACAGTGACTTGTGCAATGTCTTTGCTAGTTTGAAAATTCACCTAGAGTATATACATGAACATTTGACTTTGCAAGAAGTAAAACAAGTACTAATTTGTTGATATTAACCAGCACATACATGAACCTGTACTGATTTAGGGTACTCAGATATTCAAAAACAATACAGTTAGGTGTTTCGAAAGGATTTTTTTTTTTCTGTAGGTGTTTCATATGTATTTTAAATGGCAACGGAGGAAAATGCTAGAGAAAAAAGAACACCTCAGAAGAAAAGACATTATTATGCTCATTCTGTAGCACAGCAGTACAATTAAATGGTAGCCATTTAGGCTCAAATAAATGCTTTCTTCTCCTCGCATTATATTTTGTAGCTTCTAGTTACAATAGTAAATTGGAATATTTAGAAAGCAGAAAAGAAGAATATGATCTTGAAAGCTTTCTACAAGAGTTCCAGACAAAAAGATTTAAGAGCAAATTTAAAATGAAAGTTTAACCTACCATTTTCTGTGTTCTTCAAGTCTGGCAGATTTTTCACTGGAGGTGACTGTAAATCAAAGCAGAAAAAGCCAGCATAAAAGAGATCCCCACTGGTTCAGCTCAGGTGCAGAGAAGAGAAAAATGTGACAAAACTCACTCAAGACAACAGCCGTAATCGCTACTTTATCACTATTCTCCAGCTGGATTGCAACTTGAAAAAAACAATTAAATGTGAAACAACTGCTGCAACCTACTTCCTCAAACATTTGTACTTCAAATTAAAACAACAGTACCTCCTTTACTCCTCCACGCCCCATAAAAATAACTCAGTACTCTTTTTTTTTTTCTTTTTCTACAACTTCTGACATGACTCATACATCCATGTGCTTTTTGGTCTCATGTTGCAATTTACTCTCTTCTTTGCTGCATTTGAACATGGTTTTAATTTCAGATTGTGTATTTTACCTACTTACAGTGTCATACCATAAAGGACTATAATAAAATCTGCTCCAAAAAGATGAACATCCAAGCAACAGGAAGCTCCAAAGGAGGGCAATTGCAAAATATTTGGGGACACAGCATGAGATCAGTCAGCTAGGACACTAGCATGCTATGTAAGGGTAACATACTCTTCAGACAACTAAGATTTGCGGAAGTTTAAGTTCCTTCTTTCCTACCTCCCTTTTTTTTAGTGTAAGCTGCATAGAGACAGAAATTATTAATTTATACTAACAGTGTTTCAAATTTCAAAATTTGGTAAATTTTATATATATAATGTGGTGTTCATTTCTTCTGCAAATAGCTTCAAGACCTGGGACAAATCTCTTAAACTGAATACTCTGTGGAATAAATGTCTATTAAGTGAAAGGGACTCCGGGTGAAGGGAACCAAAATGAATCAGGAAAAAAAGGGTAGTGGTATGGGCATAGGAAACAGTGTACAAATAAAAACTGAAAACTTTGTGGGAGGGCCTAGAAGGGACCAAGTTAATAATGACATTGATAGGCTTCAGATGGTGACAATCCATCTTTTCATAGAACACAGGGTCTGAGAGCTTCTTCATAGAAGTTTTTATGCTTAGCAGGACAGAGTAGTTGAATGCTTATGATATTATGATATTATGATGGGGTGGTTGGAGATTTTTGTATCTTCTTTCCCTATGTATTTTTCTTTAGATTTTAAATAGCAGCTCATAATTTCTCTGACTGTGATGGAGCCAAGGAAGACTGGTCATTTTGGAAGACTGTAACCTGAAAAATGAACACAGAAGGAATTTGCAATCATACTTTAAAATTCCCTGGTTTTAGTGGCAGAGTCATACAGACATAATGAAAACCAAGAAAGTGTACAGCATCATTACCATTTTAATTAAGACCTAGGAAAGGGCTCATTAATTCATTACAGGCTCAGGACTATATTGCTCACCTTTGTGCCTGACTACTAAAAGTACTCAAATAAAGTGCAAGTCCTCTGCTATCGATAACTGGAATTTACTTATCACACAAGAGGCACTGAGCTTTTCATTGTGGGTTATTATAACTAAAGCAGACATCTCAGTAAAATCCTGCTGCCTTCTGCAAGGGCATTCAATGCATTTCTGGTAGGAGGAAAACCTTCATTGCAACCACCCTATGCTAGCTATTCTACTCTGAATATTTCACAGATTGTGTACCACCAGAGGAGAAATGTAGCTTCCATTCATTTAGAGTTATTCACCTAATTAAAAAGAAAATGTGCTTAATTGATTGTAAATAAGAGAATGACTTGGCCCACACTAGATTGCGAAAGTTTTCTTGAAGCACCTAACCACGTCTGTGATACATGATGCTTAAATGTGAGATCCTTAATGTCCACTCACTTAGATTGTATGTAGGTTTTCTAAAGGACATTGTCCCATCACCCAATCCTGTAATTCTTGACAGGTGCTCAGTGCCTGTGGAGATCTTCCTTGCAGTCTATACGTACAGACTTTGGAAATTCTAATAGCTGTACCGACGTTTTGCCTTTTCTTTTGGGCTAAGGCTGGTTTGTTCTTTTTTAATTCATATTAGAAGGGCTTGTTGTCACACAGCCAAGAGCATACGAGTTTCAATTCCTTGCAGAGTGAAACTGCAACTTTAGCTAAACACTAATAGAAAGATAGAGGGCTTTTTGCCCCCTTTTTTTTTTTACTTTTTCCTTTTTCTATTTTTTTAAAACCTAAGAATGTGGGAAGTAAAATACAGCAATATTTCCCTTCAGAAGGCAGGAGTAAATTCAGGGGAACTCATCAGTCCAGAGCTTCACAACTGTAATTTGATTTTTAGAGGCACAGAGAGTCACTGATTTGCTGATAAAAGTTCTGATTTCCTTCAGATGTTGCGCAAAATCTCTTTTACCTCCTGTAAAACACAAAGTAACTGAAAGCAGAAAAGTACTTCCTGCCACACCACGTGCTAGGGGAGGACCCACCGGTAACAATGCATACATTTTGCCACCTCTGTGAGTGAAGCATATAATCTAAACTAGAGCAGGAGTCTCTATTTTATCTACTCTCCTTAATCTGTCACCTGCAGGTTAGAGTTACAGTTAGATGGAAATTGGGCTGGTGAACACTATATTTTCTTTCTTTGTTGTTATGTTGGATTTTTTTTTGTCTTCCAGATAGAAACTTACAGTAAATTTATTTATTGATCAAAATCAGGATTCTGTTGTGTTTATCTTACACCTGGGTAGTTTAATTAAAGTCTTAGTCTTGCAGGAGTGTCTGTTCTCTGATATACTAATCCTCATAACAGTAAATATGGTAGCACCATGGATATAACCCCAGACTAATATGACATTTAGTGTAACACTGCATAATTCACCCAGGAAATTATCAGACACAAGTTGAGTTGTTCAGTTTCTGAAATATATAATTTGACTGCAAACTGAGGCAGACAGATGTACAAAAACAGCCACAGAGAGAAACGGATAGCAAAATTGAGGAAACGATAACAAAATTACTTGCAGAAGCCTTAACGGGTGTAAAAATGAAGGATCCCTGCTGACAGGAGTTGTAGAAATGTGTTTGCAGGCACTAAAAATAGCTAAAACAAAAACCAGAATACAATAATAGAGAAAATTGGCCTACAAGGGCAGGGGAAGCTCTCAGAGCTCTGATGAGAGAGGAGACCCTCAAAGATCTGAGCTAAGTTTAGGCAGCCACCCAGTACACTGACATATGGCTGCAGGACCGACTAGCATCACAGAAAGACTTTCCCATTTCTGAAAGCTGAGGCTACCCCAGTGCCAAGACTGACCATTTGGTATTTACAACAGGTTAAAACTATTTGCTGAAAGCAAAGGCATCTGGCATTTAAGGAACGGAATAGTGTTTCAGTTGGAAGGAGCTCTTTCCACCAGGTCTCACTAATACCAATGATATTGTATCTCTGGCAGCTGATCAGCTACTTTTAACTCAGATGGAGTTATTTTTTTCCTAGTACATGCTGTAATGCTGCGTTTCAGCTTTAGTCTGAGAACAATGATGATAACACAGTTGTTTTAGTTATTGCTAAGTAATGCTTATCCCATTCAAGGACATTTCAGCCTTTCATGCTCTGCCAGTGAGAAGGGGGAGAAGAAGCCAGGGGGAGCAGAGACAGGACATTTGACCCAAACTAACCGAAGGGGTATTCCATACCACAGCACATCATGCCCCTTATATAAACTGGGGGGAGTTGGCTGGGAGCCATTCACTGGTCACTGTTTGGGAATGGGCTGGGTATCGGTCAGCAGGTGGTGAGCAATTGTATTGTGCATTGCTTGTTCTTTTCTAGGGTTTTATTTGTCTGCTTTTCATCTTAGTATTTATACTACTATTATTACTACTACTATTTTTATATTTTAATTTATTTCGGTTATTAAACTGTTCTTAACCCAGTGGTTATAGTATTTTCTGATTCTTCCCATCCTGCTTGGGGGTGGAGGAGTATTAGCAAGTGGCTGTGTGATACATAGTTGATGGCTAGGCTTAAACCACAACACCAACGCTTCTATTCATCCTGCTTTTTCTCATACTGCATGCATTCTCATGCAAGCATTTCAGATATGCTTCTGAGCCTTCTGTGCTCCCAGGAGCAGTATAAATAGGCCCACTGGGATTGCCACCCTGTGGTGATACCATGCCAACTCTTGGCTTATCTATTGCAGTCCTGTTGGTATCCCCTTCCCTCATAAATCCTAGTTCTTGATCAGACCTGCCATCTTATTCCCAAAACCCTGTTTTCCCCATCAGGAGAGATGGATTTTGTCAGGCCCCAACATACCTTGTCTCTCAAAGGCTCTTCCATGGGTCAAAACCCCCAAAGTTTTGTTGCAGACACCAGTCCTGAAGCCAAGTATCCTAGGCTCACCTGTTTCTTCTAAGGACTCTCTCCATTACAGAGAGGATTGAGGAAATTACCCATGCTTCTGAATTTTTTAGCATTCTTCTCAGGACTCTGAAGTCTCTTTTAATGGACTTTGGAGTTTTTGTTTCAACATCATTTGTACCTATGTGAAAGAGCAGAAATGTATAGTAGCCTAAAGGTTGAAATGCGTTCTTCAGACTTCTTGTAGCATCCCTAATTTGGGTCCCTGAAAAAAGGGTCAGGCCCTCTTTTTCAAGAGGGAGTACTTCTGTGCCCCACAGGAAGGAATTGCCAACAACCAGAACTTGCCGTTTTTCCTTCTCATTGATGGCTTTGATGCAGGTTTTGTCACAAGTGGCTGGTCTCTCACCTTGGCCAGACTGCTTGTGTGGGTTCTTCCTGCTGGTTCAGATTAAACATTAGGAGGTTCTTTACTGTGACTGAGAGAGACAGTGAAACACATTCCCCAGAGAAGTTGTGGCTGCCCCAGCCCTGGCAATGTTCAAGGCCAGGTGGGATGGGGCTTTGAGCAGCCTGGCCTAGTGGAAGGTGCCCAGGGCAAAGACAGAGAGCCATGTGAATTTACCTCTAAATGCACAAAATGCAGTGGACACAGTAAGGTTAATTTTGTATATTCTATCTGCTCTTTTCCCTGCCTCAGCCTGTTAAGTAGTTGAGTGGCTTGCTTACATCAATCTGCAAAGTGAGAGCTCTTCATAAAGCGTTAAATCAAGCTACCATTGAAATTTCAACATTGTGTCCTTTCTGTCATAACATGATGTGTACCAATCTGGTGTGATTAACACTTCTTCCTTATGTCCAAGAGAGCTGGAGCATGATTTATGAGGAAGGCTTGTATGAGAATAGATGCCTACATTCTTCCCTATTTGACTTGTGCAGGGCATGTTCTCAGAAAAATGATAAAACCACAAGCAAACTCTTGTCACAAGTAGTCTGCAAGATTTATTTATAAGGCTTGTGTAAAGGCAAACAATTCAGTGTTTTTTGGTAATAAAATTGTGATCTATAAAGCAACTGAATTGATTCTATGCATTAAAAGTATTGTATAGCTTTTGCATAATAGCAAGCTCTGAACTTCAGTATAATTATGTGGTCACAGACTAGGGCTTAACAACTTAACTGCAAAGTAATGTTTTCAGGAATATAGGTTAAATAACCTTACAGTTAAAAAGTGCTTTACCAAGTAAAACAATTTAAGTTCATTTTCCATTGTATTACAACATATTTTTAAAAATTCAGCTGTAAATGAGGAATTTCCAAGAATTAGTGGCTGAGCATATCTCTCATCACAATATCATATACACCCTATTTCTGTATTCATCAAAGAAAGCACTACGGATGAAATTCTGTTTTCCTCATTTTCACATTGGAAAAAAAAAAAACAAAACACCCATGCAAGAAAAAATATTACTGGAAAACTATAAAGAAAAAATATATTAATTCTCAGAGAAACAAAAAAAGTCTGTTTGAAGGCAGTCTTAAATGGAATGAAAAACCCCATTTTATAATATTTTATCATTGTATGCATATCCCAGAATAAAAAAGGTAGGATGAAACAGGCTGTTCTTTATGGAACTCCATGGTAAAGAAACATCTCTCAAACATTTGCCAGCAGTGTGTGCTTGCAGCCCAGAAAGCCAACCGTATCTGGGCTGCACCAAAAGGAGCATGACCAGCAGGTCGAAAGAGATTATCCTGCCCCTCAAGTCTGCTCTCATGAGACTTTATTTGGAGTATTATGTGCAATCCTGCTGTCTTCAACATAAAAAGGACATGGAACTGTTGGAACAAGTGCAGAGAAGGGCCACGAGGATGATCAGGGGACTGGAGTAGCTCCCATATGAAGGCAAGCTAAGAAAGTTGAGGCTGTTCAGCCTAGAGAAGAGAAGGCTGCATGGAGACCTCATTGCAGCCTTCCAGTATCTGAGGGGGCCTATAGGGATGCTGGGGAAGGACTATTCATTAGGAGCTGTAGTGATAGGACAAGGGGTAACGGGTTCAAACTTAAACAGGAGAAGTTTAGATTAGATATAAGGAAGAAATTCTTTACTGTAAGGGTGGTGAGACACTGGAATGGGTTGCCCAGGGAAGTTGTGTATGCTCCATCGCTGGCAGTGTTGAAGGCTGGGTTAGACAGAGCCTTGGGTGACATGGTTTAGTGGGAGGTGTCCCTGCCCCTGGCAGGGGGTTGGAACTGAATGTTCTTAAGGTCCTTTCCAAGCCTAAATATTCTATGATTCTATGATAAGCATGGCAAATGCTTTTGTGTGTAACAACTGTGATTTAAGGTAGGAAACTGAGTTTTCCCATGACCTAGGTGCAGGAACACAATCTTGATATGCACAAAATCTTCCTATGTAGCAGGAAGACTAAATTTGCTGTTTGGACTTTGCATAGTTAAGCTTTGCAATATTATCAGGAAAACCGGTATTTAATGATTTGTATGATCAAGCAGTGTAAAGAATTCAAGAAGAAAAGCAAAATTTAAACCAAATTGTTCATGATTGAAGATTGGTTCTTATTATTGAAACACATGGAATTGATCATCCTGGGAATGCCTTATTCTCACTACATTAATCTAAACTGAAGACATTAACTGCACAGAATATGTGTTAAGCAAACAATTTAATGTAATGAGAGCTTTACGAAAGAAAATAGCAGCTACATACATCTTGTGGAAAACAAGAACTTGAAGAGTATGAAACAATTAATACTATGGATGTGTCAACAGCTCCTCAAAATTAAGTTTACATTCTGTTAGGGCTTACAAAATGTTATTCATGGTAGTTAAATGTAACAAAATAAAAACAAACAGCTGCTTGTTTGACAGATGAATAGATACAAGATACCCAAGCCTGAAGCAATTAGCTTAACACAGGATGTGATCTTATATGCATACATCTCATCAAGTTTTACGAACAGTTTGTAGAGTTCTGCCTAGAAAAATGGATCTGAAGCAGCAGCTTAGCGGAAAGCAAGGCTAGACATGTAAAAAAGCTTACACAACACATGACTTCCAGACTCTCAAGGTAATTCATGAAGTTTCTGCAAGACTGAGATTTATTGCCCATTTACAAAGAACAAATGGTAATTACAAGACAAATAAAATAATTGAACCTAAAAGCTCTGGAATTGTACAATGATACTAATTTCTTGTGGTTGAGATGCATTGTTAAAAACAGCAGTGCTAGCTGAAGGGACCTTTGCAACGAGGCAGTGTAACCTCCTTCAGTTACAAGGGGACATGACTGAACAGATAAGACACAGATTCACCATTATGTGTTCTTCGAATTGCCTCAGCCAGGATCATGGAAATGTCAATAAACTGAAAGAAAAATTAAGATGATAAGTTGTATAGCATGCCAAGAGCAATACACTATACCATTCTGAAGCATATGAACAAACACTCAATTTATCATTGTGCTCTTGCCCCTTTTCTAGGAATTAAATAAACATTAAAGCATTAAATATGAAACAAATATGTAAGAACTGCATTAATATAAACTCAAAAATTTAGTAAGGAAGCACTGAATAAGATTGCCTTGCAGGCATACTGCAGAGACTTTTAGCACAGGGCATACTCAAAATAACTATTCCAGCCATCAGATGGCAGTGTCCACTGGACACAAATATAGTTTAAGGGCAGTATACCTTTTATGGTTTCAATAGATACCAAATAAAAGTAGCATTAAAATAAATAAATAAATAAATTTAATATTGACTAAAAAAAAAAGCAGCAACTAAAAAAAAAAAACAAAACAAAACCCACAAAACCGCAAAACCCAACAGTCTTTTATGCTTTCCTCCACTCTGTAGTACAAAAAAAACTCCAAAGGGGACACGACTTCCCAGAACAACCATGTGCAAAATCTACTAATGTAAGTGAACTTTGTACTTCCTTTTGGTTTTTGAAAAGAAACACATGTCATTGTTGGCTTCTCATTTTCTTCAGTGTATTTGCAAAAAAATAACAAAAAGAAAAATGAAGGTTTCTGTCACATGCACAGTAACATAGCTAACTTGAGCTCCTATATACAAATAGCGTATGACTAATGCTGATAAAAAAACCCACCAAAACCCAAAATACCTGAACAAACTAAAACCCCAGTTTTACATTTGCCAGTCTTTCACAGGCACAAATACTCCATTAGTTACAAGTATCAAGTATTTTCAATATTCTGTTGTACCACCTGAATCTCCTTAAAACAGTTCACAGGCATGTTTTAGCAAAATATTGTGCACAGAACATATTTTAAAATATCATTTTGCTCTCAGGGCACAAATTCTTGCATCAGTGAAGAGTAAAATAGAAATCCAGAGTTTAAACAGATGACAAACACTACAATACCTGAATTTTTGGGCAGTGTTTCATTTTCTCTTCTTGGGGGATTGTGTTAGTTACCACAACAGCCTCAAATGGTGCATTATTGATTCGAGAAATAGCAGGACCAGAAAAGATGCCATGTGTAAGAATGGCATAAACTTTAGTAGCTCCAGCAGATACCAGCCTGTAGAACATGAAGGAAAAAGTGTGCTGTCATGCCTGTTTACATAGATGACTACAGATAAAGCAAGATACAAATCTCTGCAAAATTTGTTTTACACACAAATTCCGCCTGGAAACTACAGGAATATACAAATATCTACAAATTAATTCAGAGAATTTAAAACTTTCCCCTCATACAAGGCTCACACCCCCCCCCCCCCATTAAATAGCTCTTTCCCAGTAGCAGTGATACTAATCTAAAATGCTGTACATATTAACACAAGGTACAACTGAATACTGGTACAAATTTTCTATCTTAATCAGGCAAAAAATGAAATAGGTTTCATGGCAGCATTCACATGTCTGTTGTGACTCCTTTATTGTCCACCTTTGTTTTCATTTGCTATTCAAACAATTCTGCTTGGAAAGAGTTTGAAGAGGAAATGTTAATAATTAAAAGCCTAGCTTACTGCAGGGTTGTGGGAAAACGTGCTGTTCATCCAAACACGGAGTGAAATGCAGCACAGGAGAAAAAGTCTAAATCCAAGAACCAGAACACCAAGTGGATGAATCAGTCCTTTAACTTGGTTTTGACAGCTCTCTGCGTCCAGATGCTCAGCTATGTCCTAGCTGCTTTTCTAGTTTTGCAAATGGAGGCCTCAAAGAGTGGTATTTTATAAGACCACAGCATAAGCACGGTAAGATAGGGGGAAAAAAAAGCCCAACCCGAACAGCACACACACAACCCAGAAAAAAAAAAAAAGCCATGACAAAACCACAGAAGCATCCTTTCTGTTGAGTCATTCAAAATGCATCAAAGTTTTCTGGTCATTCTCAACAATAGGTTTAGTAGGTGCAACCTACAAGAGTGTCACACTGTGACAGGGTGAACGTGTACCAAGTTAAATGACTTGTTCTTTATTCTGTCCTCTCTCTAAACACAGATACCATATATTCTGTACATATACTCTCAATTCCACATTCTAAAGGGGGACACGGCTAGATCACAGAACTACAGCTTATAGACTCTAAGATCACAATTACTTCACACTACAAAGGTCAGGCTGGGTTATGAGCATGCAGGACACACCAACTGTGTCCATCAGCTATCTTCAAGTTACAGTAGAGCAAGACAGTGGGCCAGTACATAACAGCACTTACTTGTCTGCTGCATAACATATTGTGCCACATGTGTCAGCCATATCATCAACAAGAATTGCTACTCGGTCTTTCACATCACCAACCAAGACCATTCTGTCCACTTCATTTGCCTTTTTTCTTTCCTTATGAATGAGAGCAAATTCCACATTCAGTCTGTCAGCAATTGAAGTAACCCTAAGTTACAGGAAGAAATACAGCACATTTAGAAAATTATTTTAAATGAAAGAGCAGAACCACAGTGTGCATTTGTCGTAAGCCACAGTTTTTATGTTTTCTGGCTTTGAAATTACTGCAGCATAAGCTAAGTGCCTGGATTTGAACACATTTCAGCTATACACAAGCTTTTATCAAGCTGCTGCAATACCTAGTGACAGACACTGATTTAAAATAGAGGTAGCCTCAATACTAAACCTACACCAGTACGCACTGAAGCATTCTCTAACTGAAAATATCATTGCAGGAATGTGAAAATAAACCAAAGGGAAAAAAAAACAAAAACAAAACAAAACGAAACAAAAACAAAAAAAAAAAAAAAAAAAAACCCAAACAACAAAAAAAAAAACACCAAACCAACCAACCAAAAAAAAAAAAAACAAAGAATTTTATAGTGATTAATATTCCTTTTAGCAGTACTTGATAGTAATCCACTACCTTCATTAGTAATTCCCTGAGCAGACACCGACTTGACTAAGATCTGTTACAAACTATTCAGGGTGACCTCTGGTGGCCAGTCAAATCTCCAATGAGAAACTTAATTTGTTACAAGCTTCTGATTGCTTTTTGCAGGTTTTTTAATATACCAGAGCTGGTGGGTATAAAGACACAGGGGTAAACAATACTGTGCTTTTTCTATGTTGGTGCAACCTTGTAGGCTGTCTTTTTGAAAGATGTTTAGAATGTTATCAACAAGGTGATTAACATACACAGCTAATAGAGAATACAGTTTTACTCCTTACTACTTAAATACAAAGGTGCTGTTACAGTATTTCAACAACTGGATGATAAACAAAAGCCCCAAGTTTTTTGGCATTTTTTCTGAATAATTGTGTAACTTCGTAGCAAGACCTCAGTGAAATTAAGATATTGACAGAATTTGCAGCCCTTATTTCAGGCACAAAATTTAATAAGCTAGAAAAAAAAGCAAATAGTAAAAAAAAAAAAACAAAAAAAAAAACCCAGCAGATATTTTAAATTATTGAAAGAACATTTTTCAAAGTTTCTTTAATTCTTGCAGATTTACATTTTAAGACAAACTTTATTCCCATTTTATTCACTTTTGATTAATCCAAATACTATTTTGAAGGTCTGCATGTTTTAAATGGAAAGGCCAAACCATTTTGCTTACATTACATTAATGGAAATGAAGAAGCAGTTGTGAATTTATTGAAAGCAACATCTTTTCCCACTTCAAAACTGCTTGGTTGCGTTCCAACTGAGAAGTACCAAAGATAGACTATAATAAATATAGTGAAAGTGGTCCTCAAAAAATTAAGTCTTATTATCAAACTAGTAATATACAAATATTTGGTAGAGGAAAAAAAAAGCTATCTTCTGATTTGAATTCTAAACAAAGGCTGTATTTAGTTAAAAACAAAAATAAAACAAAACCAACAAGACAACCCACCAAAATCCCAAACAAAAAAAATGAAAACTACAGTATCCAGATAGGAATGAACAAAGAAATTTAATTGGTTGAGTTATCTAGATTTTAGAATGCCTTCTATGGTTTTTATTCTTCACATCTTTAACTTGATTCATCTAAACATGAACAGCTATGGAATTCTCATCAGCCCTACTTCCCTATGAATTACTGCACTGGGAAGACACTTTTTAGCAGGACCTGATAAAATAGGATGAGGGGAAATGATTTTAAACTAAAAGAGGGGAGATTCAAGCTGGACGTGAGGAAGAAATTTTTTTTACAATGACAGTGGTAAAATACTAGCACAGGTTGCCCAGAGAGGTGGTGCATGCAACATCCCTGGAGACATTCAAGGCCAGGCTGGATGTGTCTGTGGGCAACCTGCTCTAGTTGAAGATGTCCCTGCTCATTGCAGAGGGGTTGGACTAGATGACATTTGAAGGTCCCTTCCAACCCAAGCTATTCTCTAATTCTATGAACCCTCACAACAGACCCTAAGACTTCAACTAAAACCAAATTATGAGAGTGTTTCACGTTTTTCCCCAAAAAACATCCAAACACGCTACTATGTGCTTACAGGATTCTTACTTCATCTTTTGTTTGTAGGAGCATGACCAATAAAACTTGAGAATAGGCATTTTGTCTTAGTGGCATGCTTCATCACCTCACTAGCCAGCCTGATTCTGCATTAGTTTATACTCATTAGATTACCAAATGAAAGCCTGCTAAAGCAGAAATGCATGCTGTGAATGAAGAAACACACCAATGAATTATCCTTTTTGTTTTCACTGTTTGCCTCTCAAAATTTCACTTCCTTTTTCTAGTACTCATAGTGCACAACTTGGGGTCAATAGATTTACAGCTGGAATGAGGTAACAAAAAAAGAAACGCGATTTAAACAAGCTCTTACCTAAATGCCAGCAGGTACAGTGGGGATAGGCCATATGCTTTGACAGAGAAGAGAAGCTTAGGCAATTCCAGAGCGAAGCAGGAAGAGGTGCAGCAACTGGACTAAAGAAGCAAGCAGCAGGAAAATCTTTTCCCTCCTGTGGAGGGATTCAGCTAATGAGGCCATAGCCAGGGAAAGAGAAGAAGATTTTCTTTAGCGTATAGAAAGTTCCTGGATGTTTTCAAGCATGAACAACATTGGAAGAACCAGCTGTTGTTTTTACAATGCAGTTTGGATTAATCCATGAAGTATCATCTGTCTTGCATAGCTGATAGAGGAATGAAGAAAACTACTTCATTAACCACTAGCTATATAGAAAACTAATATTCTTAGGCTTGTATAGTACCTTTTGGCACCACCTGCATCAGGTGAAACTATGATACAATTTCTCCACTCGAAAATGTTCTCTTTAATCCATTGCAGCACTGCAGGTTCTGCATACAGGTTATCTACTGGAATGTCAAAGAAACCCTAGTCCAAAAGAGAAAGAGCATTTAATGAATATACGTTTATGTCTTATCTGGAATAAAGATACAGGGAAAGGATCAAGCCCTTGCCTTTCATGTATAGTAGAGTTTTAATTAGTATTTTATACTGGTCTAATTCTGCACTATATTAACTATCAAATCCAGCAGAAGTTAGATGAATCTTAAGACCTCTAAAAATCTCACCCAACAGTAGTGAAATAAAGAACAGCTGTTCTCAAATGATATAAAAATCAGAAAAGATGAGTACCTGAAGGTGGCCAAGTTCAAGTTATGAAAAGCTCTCAAAAAATTCAGTGAATAATATGTAATTTCCATAAATTTAAACAGCTTGAGAGGTACAGTAGTATTTCACTATGGGCAAGATTCAAGTTAGTATTAATTGAACAGCAAAAATGAAATCTTCTACATTAACCTTTTGCATACTAATTCAGTAGAGCCCCTAGCCACAGTTATGAAGAACTGACAGGTACCTGGATCTGAGAAGCATGCAAGTCCATGGTGATGATGTGATCAGCCCCTGCAACTGACAGCATGTTAGCAACAAGTTTTGCAGAGATTGGAGCACGACTCTGGGAAATAAAGCACAAATGTTTACATTTAAATGCCATTTCAACTAGTTGCAAGGAGCTAGAATTTTAGCTACTTTTACTGATGATTTCCTTTAGAATATTTGGAATCTAGATATGGAGAACTCTAGAACTTTAGCTAAACTAGTCTGTCAATAGCTAATTTTGCTACCAGGATTTTGAAACTCACTAGAACACTTAAGCATTTCTAAATTAGTTTGCACTCTCTGCCTAATAATGCTTTCTAATTAGACTGACAAGCAGATAATTTGGAGATATAGTTTTCCATTTCTTCTATTTAAAACTTTCAGGTAGGCTTCCTATCAGAGAAAGTTGGATAACCTCCATTTCTCTAAATTACTACCCTACATTAACATCCAACTCCCGAGCAACTGCAACTGTTTTAAAACATTGCCAAACCCAAAGATTAAAGGCAGAATGTACCTAACTTTTGAAAATACTTCTGTAAAAGAGAATCAAGCATTTCTTCATGATATAGTAAAGTTTGTAACAGACCCATGTTGGCAGCGGTCTTCTACCCCAACCTATTTATTCTTTTGTTGCTAATTCAGGCTTAACTATTGGATGCAAGTATGAGTCTAGAATTCCCAAAAGGAACAGAGGGCAAGGAGATGAAAAACAAACAAAAAAAAAAAACCCAGAACAACCAAATAAACCAAAACCCAACAAACTAAACAAAACAGAAAAGCAGAAGGAACACCAAAAAAAAAAATGTATTCAGCAATGTTAGCTTTTTTAGAAGTGACAAGGATGCAGAACAAAGAGTAACATAAAAAAAAAAATGGAAAATTGTGACTGGAAGAGACTTCATTTTTAATTTTTTTTTTAAGCAACTGTAAAGCTATTTCAGATTTTTTCTTTTAAGATCTAAAACAGCTGCATGGCCCTATGTTTGACAGTTTTCTCTAACAGAAGTACCAAATAAAACCTCCTGTTCTCTTCTTGCTAATCTTTAAATAAGGCTAATAGCTCGCAATAAAATTTAGCATGAAGGCAGACTGTTCCATCTCACTGTTAGACTTTGTTTTCTGCTGGCATGGTACTCTCTGTTTTCTGCTGGCATGGTACTCTCTCCTGCTACATCTCTTTATCAAATAGCCTCCTGTATCCTCCTAGGAGCCCTTTTTCCCTTCACTCCATACATACAATTATAGAGTATCTCTGCTGTCCTTCCACTGATACTCAAGGGCATAAACTAAAATAAGCTGAACCACTGCCAATTTAACCTGAATGCTTTTTTCTCTGTGTCACATCAGAGCCAGTATTTTCCTCAAAACTTTTGTTAGTTTAGGTGAAAACTCAGCACTTCCATTTCAACCTGCAGATTGCCAACATACTTTCAGAAAAGGAAATGAGATACTGCAGTCTTTCTTATGGCTGGATGAAGTTTATCACCATCAGGACAGAAATTCTTTACTTTGAAAACCATCTTTTTTAGTTTTTGTGTTTCATAGAACATCACCATCATTTGGTCTGTTTAAGATGCACAGAAGATATGCAACAACTAGCACTTCCCTAGATGTCTGCAATTCAGATGCATATAGCTTCCATAACAGCTTGCTACCTTCAGCATGGACTATGTTCCAATTACTAAAGACTATGCTGCTCCTCATTTAAATTCAGTTCTGTAAGGTCCAGGTCGGCCAAAGCTTTCTGGATATTTCTATTATTAGTTGTAAATATTTGGTTCACACCACTCAAACTCTTGTTCACTTCAGTTTGTCTTAGCAGTACAAATGGACATTTTTAAGCCGGGCTTTAAAATTTTCTCAAATTGATGGCAACATCCAATAAAACAAACATTTAGTTTCTGCTTTTTTGATTCTATCAGTGTTCTTATTAGCTTTTTGCAAAAATCTGTTCTGATGCCAGAGCTAAACTGGACCCTCTGGTAATGCTGAAAACACAGGTTGGCTCCCCTACTTTGCTCATCCCTTCTTCCAAGGCTATATACTTCTACTACCTCCCTTGTGCTGCACACTGGAACTTGTCTGAACCCACAGCAGACAGATGAGACAACTCAAATGGAAGGTAAAGAAGATGGCAAACCAGAAGCACCCCCTCCGGTAGAAACAAGTAACCAGGTCAGGCTTGCTGCTAAAGGCAGATTGTCTTCTTCCCAGAATTCAGTTTGCCATTTCCTCTCCATCCAGCACACTGAATTTTGGGGGGGGGGGGGGGGGGGGGGGGGGGGGGGGGGGGGGGGGGGGGGGGGGGGGGGGGGGGGGGGGGGGGGGG
>JASSUY010011034.1:0-18934 GCA_032466535.1 Forpus xanthops
AACTTAAACAGGGGAAGTTTAGATTGGATATGAGGAAGAAATTCTTTACTGTATGGGTGGTGAGGCACTGGAATGGGTTGCCAGTGAACGTGTGAATGCTCCATCACTGGCAGTGTTGAAGGCCAGGTTGGACAGAGCCTTGGGTGGCATAGTTTAGTGGGAGGTGTCCCTGCCCATGGCAGGGGGGGTTGGAACTAGATGATCTTAAGGTCCTTTCCAGGCCTAACTATTCTATGATTCTATAACCCAGCAAAGTCAGCTCGATTATAGTGTGGGAGCTAAGTGTTACAGGGCAGCAGAACAAGAGGGTAGTCTGAAAGATAACCTCCCACATGTCTATTTTCCATATGAGGGAATATCTGCATAAGGAAGGATATTTACATCTGCAGAATTGAAGAGATAGCAGCCTGGAAAAACATGAATGACTTTCTGGACACCACAAGAGGAAAATGACAACAAGAGTCTTGCTTGTAGCAATATGTGCATTAATGAACCAAATCTAACCAGCAGCAGGGTAAGAAACCAAACTGTGTCCATCAGTAAAAGCAAGTTGGTCTTATTTTCCAGGCCATCTTTTCTGCCAAGTCCATGCACTTAGACTTCTGCACAATCCCTGTAGTACATAGTGAAAGAGCAAACAGTCAGTGCAGGATTTATACGCCCTTTGGTGCCAGCACAAGGTCCTTGTTTTGCACACCAATTTTAATAAATACTTGTGGGGAACAGGAACTGATATAGTATGTTCAGAAAAATATGTATTGTTCATAAACAAGATCAAAGCTTGACTCCTATCAGATATAAAAAAAGTATCTCTTATGTAGGTATTACAGCCTACGTGGATGTATAATAATGGTAACCTGGATTATGCATCACATATGGTTTTTCTTGTTGGGCTAGGGGACTGATTGTAGATGGACAAAGATGCAACAAATATACAGCTGAAGTGAATGAGATTGTGGTTCCTTGTGCTGTGTTTCTGCTTGTATGAATTCATCCCAGGCAGTTAATGGCAGACAAGAGTGCCAACCTCAGGCCTGGCTCTCAGAGGGTTAAAGCTTTCTCAGGACTTTTACACCTAGTACAGCTTAGCAAAAAGAAGCTTTCCAAGCTGTAAACAGGCTTCCAAGGCCAGCTGTTCAGTCAGCTAAAAATAGATGAGAAGTGAAAGCCCCACAAAGCTCAAAGCAGAATTATCTGCACTCAGTTCCCTGTGTCTCCAGCAGCAGTGTCCAGGGCTTCACAGCAGGTCACCATGCTGCAACCCAGGCAGGCAGCCAGCTGCAGGCTGAAGTGGCAGAGCTGGTGCCCCCAGGGCCTTTAGGGACTGTCTGTCCTCCTAGCTGTAGGGAATTCCCTTTTTAGGAGCAGAGGGATAATGTTCTCCTGAATGTCAGGAAGCACTGAGAGGAGAGAGATTGTGAGCATTAAGCTGTACACAGGAGCTAGTAGGGCATCTGTTCAGTTATGCATGAGAGCTATGTAGCTGTAAAAAGGCAAACTGAAAAAAGGGTATTTTGAGGTCTAGGGGTCAAAATGAGGTTATTCTCAAAATGTTAATATGTATCCAAGGTTAATGCTACTACTCATTTGCTCAGTAATTTCAAAACAAGATTTGCATCTGTTTTTTTAGTTTCACTCATGCTGCATGCCCTTCCAGATAACTAAATACTTATTTATCTTTTTCCTCTGGTTACTTGTATGCACTCTCCTTAAAAAAAAAAAAAAAAAAAAAAAAGGCCACAAAACATCAGTATAACATGGGATATGGTAAAAAGGGCTGGTTTGATTTTGTACATAGCAGTATTTGATTTGACCAGGAAGGAGCATCATCGTCACCTGGTGTTATTTAAAATTGCAGTATTATCACTAAAGAGGAGTGAAGTTTCTCTGAAACACAAAGTTTGCCTCAAGTAAGGCACACCTAAATCTTATTTAGCTGCAAATGAAATTAATTTGATTGGTCTCAGGATTCTTCATGTACCTCCTGAGAAAACATCCTGTGTTCAGCAGACATCTCCTTTAGATAGGAAAGAGCCATTTTCTATGTAATAACCCAGTTTACCCCCTTTCTGGAATAAAAATTTATTTTTCTTTAGTTTTGGCCTCCACAATAGATTGTTTTAGCTCAGATTAGCAGAGGACAAAGGCAAATTAATATTTTGAAATTTTGGACTTCGGCGGATTCAAATGTGCTCATTCCAACAGAGTAGAGCTCAGGAGCAGCAGCCTCAAGCAGGAGTCTCAATGTGAGCAAAGCTGGATAGGTGCAACTCTGTCCTCAGTACTTACATCATGCCTCTGCTCAGGGTATTAAGAGTGAAATAGGGCTTACCCTTGAGGGGAATGTGTGTCTTGAGCCATTGCTAACAGTATGTGGAGCTTTTACGTATATGCATATTTACATCACAAAACCAACCTCTCAGTTAGGGTTGATTGACCCTGTTGGTAGAAGTCTGAGGAGAGAAGCCTAGGAGTGCATAAACCGCCACAGAGTGTTGATTGAGAAGGCTAATAACCTTCTCTAGTTGGCTCTGAAGGCTGATCACACCATTCCTTCCTGGTATGGTCTGCCCTGTCTGGATGTTACTGGAGGCAGGGAATGTTATCAAGTCCCTGGGTGTCCCTATATCCACTTTAACAAGGGAACAAATGTGGTAAGTTCGTGTGATGTTCCCTGGGTTGGCTAAACAAATTATGCTCATGTCTTTAAAGTCTTTAGTGACAGCAAGAGCCTGATCCTGCAGGCTGAGTGCCCAGATGGATGAATTCTGAATTCTCTGGAGCTACTGCATGTGCCTCATGAAAAATAGATGATGAAAGATGATCCAACTAATGGAGCTGATATCTCTAAGCATCTCAAGGCCCTAACGTCACTGCAAGACAGTCCCCAGGAGGAGACACCGTGTGCTTCCCATCAGCTCCTTGCTGTGCCCTAAAGAGAATGATTGAGGCCACCAAATGTGTTTCTATTTCCACCTCACTGATACAGAGCTTCCCAAATGTTTGATGCCTATGTGGTTACTAACACTTCTGAGGTTACTGTGACTGAATCTTCTCAGTGGCAGCCACTCAAATGCTTCTTAACAGTGGGATGGGAGATTTAAACCTCAGACACTTGGAGAGTCTCAGAGAGCCTACTGTTTTTATCAAAGTCTGTGCCTTGGTCCTTGTTTTGGAGTTGCATAGCCTGGAGACCTATGATTGGCTTTATAAAGGGATGGGAAGGGAAGGGAAGGGAAGGGAAGGGAAGGGAAGGGAAGGGAAGGGAAGGGAAGGGAAGGGAAGGGAAGAGGAAAAGAAAGGAGAGGGAAAAGAAAAGAAAAAAAGAGAAGAAAAGAGGAAAAGAAAAAAGGAAAAGAAAAAGAAAAGAAAAGAGAAAAGAAAATAGAAGAGAAAAAAGAAAAGAAAAAGAAGAGAAGAGAAAAGAAAAAAGAAGAAAAAAGAAAAAAAAAGAGGAAAGGAAAAGTTAAAAAAGGAAAAGGAAAGAAGAAGTAACCTCAGCTGTATCTTAAGCTATTTTTTTTTTTTAAGCGTGCTGCCCCAAGAGGCACAGCAGATTGAGCTCTAGCTGTTTCCAGGTCTACTTCTGATTTATAGTTTAATCTTGGGCAAATTATTTTTTCACCTCTATGCCTGAATTGACCCATCTAAATAATCGGAATTCTTATCTAATACTGTCCCAAAATCATTTATATTTTATTTGTATATTTTATATCATCCTTGCCGCATTTTCTTTGTGGATGAAGGAAATGGAGTTTCACAATTTCAGTCAGAAGCTTTCTCACAGTGCTCCAGGAAACAGCTATGGAAAATAAAAGGCTCTTCCTCTCTGTCATTCTGCTGTTTCCTCACCAGTCACTTCTTGAGTAAAAAGGCATCAGACTTCATGTTCATGCGTACATGGCTTTGGGTGTAGTTGGGGCCTCTGTAGGTCTTTTGCGTTAATCCAACTGCAGCACAGCAAGTCTCATTTTGTTAGAAAAGTTACATCTCAGTTGGCTCACTCCACTTAGGTCATAACCTGAGACCCTCTCATATCTCAGCTTAGGAGTTAGGGTAATAATGACTGGGGCTATAAAGCTGGGAAAAGTAGTTTCACATGATCTTGATGTGTTTGAAGCCAGATAAATTTAGCATTATGAAGTAGGGAAAAGGTCTGTGAACTGCTTAATTGCTGAACTGTGAAGTATGATTTAGGAGACCAGTAGATAAGACTGAGACCCTCTATGATTTTGGATGATTTGTTAATCTACCCCATGCTTCAGTTTCACTGTTAAAAAATTAATGTAGTAATTTCCTTCATGCTATAGTTGGTCAGATGCTACAGCAGTAGAACACATAGCAAGGTAAGATTTTATCATGGTCTTTAGCCAGTAGTAATTTGCACCTTGCAGCTCCGCAGTGAGGTTGATAGTATCCTCTGAGACATGGAGAGAACCACAGTTCCTGTGGCAGGTTGGCAAAGCATGGGGTGAGAAGAAATCCTTCTCATTTATTAGTCAGGGCTCAGCAGAACCCAGCTTCTCCAGCCCAGCAACAAACAATGAGAGTGTCACGTGAACACTCTGTTTGGCAGAGTATCAGTGTGCTAGAAGTGTCAATCTCAGTCTTCTCAAAAAAACATCCCCTTGTATTGTGTATTCGCAAGAGAAGAGGGTTACAGCATTGAACACAGCTGTACAGTACTTAGTGCATTTCACTTTGCTCATGTTGAGAATGGTCAGTCCTTTTATCTGTGTGTTTAGCTATAGTTTGCCTTTATGTATGAAGTTGCACAAATGAAAGACTGGCAGTTTTTCACTTTTGCATGGAGCTGGTCTGATGCTCATGCACGCACAACATGCTTAAAGAGAGTGATCAGATTGTCCAGTGTGGCTCTTTGGCTGGAGGAGAAGGAGGAGGAGAGAAGTAGGAGGGTGGATCAATGACACATGACTGCTGAGATCTTCTCCCTTCTGTGGAAGGTTTATGGCTATGGCACCCCTGGAACCCCTTATATGGTTTTGATTTATTTTTAATAACGTTTCTCTCTGTGTATTTTTATATTACGTTACCTTGCTGTTAAACTTTTTTTTTGGAGGGAAAAACCACAATGTGTTCTCCACCCCAGCCCTTTCCTCTTCTGTTTTGCTAAGTGTGTCTGAGAATATTTAAGACAGTTGAAAAATCTATGATATAAAAGCAGTAAATACACCACCAGCTTTAAATCCCTTAGCTGTACCACAGCTTTAAAGGCACAAGGACTTCTTTGGGAGCAAAGGATGTGAAAATCAACTGAGAGCGGGAAGTAACTGGAAGTAGCACTAGAAATTCTTTACTCTGCCATTATTTCCTCCCACAGTTTCCTTTTGTTTAAGCTTTCTTTTCTGCATCTGCCTTTGAGCACAGCCAGGAGCAAGAAAGGAAAGGAACAGAAAGCTAATCAAACATTGCAATCAAAAGGTCTTTTAGATGAAAGTTATTTGGTGCTAAGGCCAGGCACTATCCTGATGGTTTGGAAGATAATGCTGAGGCTACAGATCTGTTGCCTTTACTTGCCCAAGAGCAACCAGCTCTGAGAGAGGATGGCTCAGTTGTTGTAGTCATTCAGCTTTTCTTCTCACTGCTCTGACTGCCAGCGAAGATGCTAATGCATGCTGGCTGTGATGATGGCAATAGTTATCCGTGGCGGCAGTGGATGCAGCCTGGCAGAGTCCTCACACAGAGCACACTGGGCAGCTAGCAAATGGTAACAATTATGTTTGTGATTCTCCTAAGCCAGTCTTGTGCATATTCTCTAGGGCAAACCAAAGTCTTCCTGAAATGACCAATGGAGATTTCTTACCTGTACCATAAATGTGGAGAAAAATTAGCCATGAAAGTAGATCATCAAGGATTTTAAAGCAGAGTGTCAGCTACTGTTTGGAGACTATGCCTTTGTTCTCATATAGCAAAACCATAAAGAAAATCCTAGGCTTGTTAGGCTTTTGTCTAACACCCAAATACATTTATCCACAGCACAGTATCTTACAGTCTTGCTCAAAGAGCTTGGGAGCAGTGTTCTTACAGAACAAAGGGAGAGACTGACAGCAGAAAGGGTATGGAATGAAAGTCAGGCATGGGTGAATAAACGAAGTAGGAAAAACAGCTAGCAAAGGTGAAGCGTTTGTCATCAGCCTTTGCAGTGTCGGTTTTGTAAGGACCCTGTGTATGTCCAGTTTTGAGTCAGTTTGTTATAACTCATTCGCTTTGTATTGCTCTGATTAGACACCCTTATGAGACACCCTCAAATTTTTGAAACTTTGGACTTTTCTTCTCTCATCTTACTGTTTAGAATTATAGACTCATAGAATCAACTAGGTTGGAAAAGACCTTTGTCTCACTCTTCCTCACAGCAGCAGATTCTAACATGAACTTGGCTCTCATATGTTTTAGGAGTTCTGAGATTGCTGAGTATTTATAAAAATAGTGTATTTTTCTAGGATTTTTATCTGAAGAGTCCAAAGTTCAAAACATGATTCATTCTCACATAGAAATTATCTCACTGAAGAGATGAAGTACCTAAAGCACAAAGAGATGAAGAAACTGCCCGAAGTCCAACAACACCGGATATGCTTGCTGTATCTCTGGTGTGTCATCCCTGATCTGTAAGCTGACCTGCTATTGTAATTTTAATGACATTTTGTCTTTCGGGCATCTTTTCACTTCCTGCTTCCCAAATTGCCACACTTAGAAGTGAACTACAAAGATTTATTTATTGCTGCTTTTGAAAACATAAAAACCTCTGAAAAATAGCACTGAAGCATAGCATTTTTTTCTCTGGCAGAACAGTTTCTTCAGCTTGACTTTTACTATTTTGCTTGAGTTTTCTTGGACTTGAAAAGAGATGCCATAAAGGAGCAAAATGATACCAAATAAATTTTAAAAAAACATCAGAAGACAAGATGCTACATCAAAATGCATATATAGCCTGAAACATTTTCTGTTTTTTTCACTGAACTACTGCCAGTCAAGTAGAAGGAGAATTGTATTTGTAAAAGGTTAAGTATGTTCAGAGGACTTTATACCAGCAACAAGCTGTATATGGAAGTTCAACGCTTAAGTAACAGTAGTAACTCATGGGAAAGGGAGCAGGGAGGACAGAATATCTGAATTTATACACCATATCTGATAGGAAAATAGAAGAAAAGAAACATAGCTTCTAGCAAATAAACTGAAGATACTGCAGTATCAGGTCAGAGGTTTCTGCTTGAATTTTCATTTATGGAATTTCCTGCAGAAATGAGCAAAGGACTCTGCTCAGCAGGAAGCATAAGAGTGTATCATAGGCTAAAAATAGAACTGCAACTACAGGAGCTAGAGTTCAACCTGGATGGATCATTTCCATATTCCGAAGAAGAAATGGAATAGGTACAGAAACAATTAGTCCAGCCCTGTACAGCTCTGAACACCTGCCAAACATGCAGTCTGCCTTTGTCACTCAGTTCTGAATTTTCTCATGCTTCTGCATGTCTGATACCAGGTATTTGCCAAAGGAAACTAATGCTGCTGCCAAAGGGAAATATAACTGTATGTTTTTATAATTTTGGCTTTTTTCTGCATCAGATATCCCTTCCCCATGCTCCTCCTTCCATCCCAGCTCGTGCACATTCAGACAGGTGAGCTTGGGCGCACTCCATTCCTGTTTCCTGTGGGTGTATGCGGCAGCTTTTTAGTTTTTATTTCCAACTTACCACAGTATTGTCAGTGAAGGCATCAGGGTTATTCTCATAAATGAACTTCTCCACCCTCAGCTGACGTAATTTGAACATCTTGGATCCTTTGTTAGTGAGGAGGGAAAGCTCTTCTAGCATCACATCTCTGGGGATGCTGATCTTCTTCCCCAGGTTCAGCTTGGACGCCTCTTGTGGCATGTCTACAAAATATGGAATGGGATGCTTTAGGAAGTGCTGTGGTCCAAGTCTCTTTTGCATTGTTTCCCAGCATCAGTAGTGACTTCAAAGCAGACAAATTCTCTTCTAAATTAAGTTTTAGGAAATAACCTATGCACCAAATTTTTACTTTGATGACACATAGATGTAGCATGGGTATAGATGGGTGGAATTTATTCTGGGTTGCAGTCAAAGCAAATCTGCACAGAGAAGAGTTGCGTAAGGGTGGAGCTAGAATCATATGTCCCACATCTGAAGCTCCTCAGTCAGTGCAGCAGATTTCGTAGAATTATCTCAAAATGTACCACTGCCTTGTCTGGTTGCTTCCTACATGCTCCTCCCCTCATAAGGAATTAGATGAGTGGCAGTCAGCTCTTCAGATTGGGCTGACATATAATAAATAAAGAGAACTGTGGTGTGCTTTTGTTTAAACATTATCCTGAAGCCAATATTATATCTTTTTGCTCGTTTAAGGAGAATTTTTAAATTGAAAAGTAGTTGAAGTTCTCTTCAAGTCTTAATACACCAGTAATTCAATATGTCCTTTCCATTTAATTTGGTACCACCAATTCTCCATCAAAACAATGGATTAAGAAATGTTTAGTGTAAAAATCTTGTGTAAATGCTTTTAAAGCTTTTTATTCAGAAACACGTAACTTTTACTAGGCTTTCTTTTTTCCATATTGACCAAGGTTAAGACCATTTACACACCCATACATCTCATTTACAACAGAGAATGGATCTACATCCTTAAACTAGTATAATATTGGTATAAGCCCATTCATTTCATTAAACATTCACTGAAGAAATATTTTTTTTTTTTAGCAAGCCAATTTTATATAGCACTATTTCATAGCACATGAGGAAATGCCCTTTAACTGAAAATTGGCTTTTCACTTATTTGTTTACCTGAATAAAGGATTAGGGCCAAACAGAAAAACAAGTTCCTGTACTTTAGCAAAGAGGTCTCTGTGGCCCTTTCTGAGAGCTGCAGAAAGGAGCAACATTGAAATGATGCTTTTCAAAACCCCTAAAAATTTTCTCTGTGCTGTCAAAAGTAAAGAGAAGATAAAGATATCACAGTTAATTAAAAGTCACCCTCCCCGATACGCAGGTATTTTGTAGACAGAAAAGTGTCCCAAGTTATATTCTTCCTAGTGTATTACCCCTTCTAAGAAACAAACTTTTTCAACTAGTGAGTGCTGGAAGAATTCTATCACACAGAGGGAAAATAAATTAGAGACAAAGTTTGTAAGAGAGATAACGACATAGAATATAACTAGGCTCTTCAATATTGATTCACATAAAAGATGATGTTCTCTTTCCATTTACACTGGTGTGCCTCCAAATTACTGCTGCAGGAGAATATGAGTTTACAAAATGTGATGTAGGTCAACATTTAACCTGAGTGTGTGTACAGTGCTTTTGAACAGTAAATTTGAAAATGTAATGTGATTGCAGGCTGAACTTCAGTAATATTTGCGGCTCTGCCTCCTGATATTTTCATTGCATGTCTTGCTCTGGGAGCTGTCAGACGGTGAAATTTTAAAGACTGAAATTCAGGTTGAAAGCCAAACAATTCTCATGTGTGCAGTTTTGTGTATCTTACCTTCTTGTGTCAGCTTCCCAATGAGTTTAGTGGACTTTTTCCTTTTAACAGGAGCAGGAGTCCCTGCAAGGGGCATTCCCACAAAGGGTTCTCTGCTTTGCTCTAAACACACAAGGAAATGGAGAATGAAACACTGGAAACTTATTTCTTGCCTCTTCTAGTTGCCATCCTACGGTTAAAGAGATACACAGCCTTTATTTATATGCAGGTTCTTTTCTATCCCTTCCACAGGAAGGAGCTAGTGAGAGGTATCCTATACAGAATATTATCAGCAGGCAGTTGTGGTGTTCTCTGGGGACTTAGCATTATGACACAAAATACAGCAGCAGATCACAGCACAAGCATTGATTGCGTCATATAGTATCCAAAGTAGGCCTTTTATTTGCAACATGGCAGTCTCCCAGGCCCATGTGTGCCACAGCGGTAGTCTGTTATCTTCCTGTGGCACTAACAGAATGTCAGTTTGAAAATTTGCTTTAGTTTACCATATTATAATACCATGCAGCTATCATTAAATGGAAATCATTATTTTAGTATAGGGATTTTGAATCTGGCCATGAGTTATTTGGGAGCATTTTGAATAATGTGCAAGTTTGGTTTTGGTATTTAGGTGGTACTATTACAATTAGAATAGGTAAGCATAAAACCACTAGACTGAAAGTTCTGAAAACAAAACAACACAAAACAACCAAACCCCTAAGTAATTCTGTCTACTATGACTGCTAATATTTTGTTATGCAAGGGCTGGAGGAAGAAGGCACAGGCAAACTTGATAAAGGAAGAGTTGTTCGCCTGATTTGTTTGAAGTCACTTGCGCCTATATCTTATGTATTCATCGTACATGTATCATTTGGAAGGGGGAATGAGGGAAGAGGGAGACTTATTCTGATGCAGTGTTCCCCATCTCTGTCCCCAGATAAGAATGAGAGCCCTGTACTTTAAAGTCAGAGAAAATGAGGAGAAATCGCAGCAATTCCACTTGAGGCAGCTTCTCAGAGTCCTTCTTGGGGGGTTGTCATACATGATGTAAGTAGGGCAAATGTCTTGTCTTCCCTTCAACACTATGTCCAAACAACAGCATATAGGGGGTCAGATCCTCACCTAATACAATACAAATGAAAATTACCAAAACCCGTTGGCTTCAGCAATAGTGGTAATTGACCATCTCTGTCCTTGCGATTCTTTGCGCTTCAGTTGTGTAAAATTTCAGAATTCGAGGCACTGAACTATGAAATATATTTTAAACTCGCAAACAGTTGGCTCTATGAGTTTGTACATAGTCCTTGTTGTGATCAAGACATTTTTATCTCCTGTGTATTTTGCAGTTTCATTCCACCATTGCTCCTTTTGCAACATGATTTTCATGTGATGAGGTGATGATAACTGCTAAAAGAAGCCCAGGCACAGAAAACCAGCTCCAATCACATTGACAAATACTCTCTTGAATTAGCTTTTCCTTCAGATTTCCAAGGTTTTTTGTTTGTTTTCTTTTACAAGGAGATGCTGCCTATGTAGTTCACATCATAAAAGAGCCCATCCTGGTGTATTCCCAAAGCAAACGTGAGCAGGTGCAGCTATAAAGCACGTGCTGCACATTCTCCTCGAGCAGCCGGACATCTGCTTGGTTATGTAAAAGAAGCAGGCCCTGCTTGACAGGAAAGGGGCAATGCTGCCAGGAGTCAGGGGGGTGGGAGGTTGTGGCCCATCTGATGCATTGTAAGACTGGCAAAACAGGGAAATAATCTGAATTCCACAAATGTGGACTCCCTGGGGCAAGGCAGAAAACACTGGCCTTGGTGGGGAACTATGCTCCTCTACAACACTCATTCCCAAGAAGCAGCAAGAGCAAGTCCATCCTATTCTGCTGTCCTCCTTCACTAATCCAGCAGGACTGGGGAGTGAAAAACCTGCTGCATGCAGTTAATATAAGATTAATATGAAAATAAGAAGTTAATAAGAAAAGAGGCAGCAGTCTTCTGCTATGGACAGGTTCCAGAGCTACACTGGGTCTGCTGCTCTTTCAGCCACCCCACCACAAAGAGACTGCTGGAGACTAAGTCCCCATCCTCCCCAGTATCCCATACATAAAGCCAGGACCACAGTTACCTTTTTCTCCCCTGAGCTCTACCCTTGGTTCAGTTCCTCTGCATCAGTCTTTGCAGCAGTGATTTGCTTGGTTTTGCTGCACACTAAACCAGTTTTTACCCTCTCCAACACCTGCTCTGAACTATTTTGCTACCCGGTCAACTCACCTCAGGTTTGCAGTGCCAGGTTCAGGCCAGCTCAATTGCCTGCCCCAGAGCTTAGCAGTGGGCTGCTTCCTCCTAGCCTGTCTCTGGGTGCTGCTGGGGAGGCTTGTCCAGCAGCCCTGCTCACCCAGGGTGCCTGGGTGCAGGCAAACTCTGCCCAGCACAAAGTGTTGATGCGAAGTGCTGTGAATTTGACTCCTGAAGGCTGCTTGCACAGGCATCCTGTGGTTATTAATAGCCAATGGCCCAGAGGGAAGAGTCTCAGATAGCACTACTGCCATCCCTGAGGAGAGGGGAAAGGAAAAGGTTGCTCCTCAGGTCTCCGGCAGTCACTGCTTCACTTCCCAGAAAGACCAGTCACTCCATAGGTGCCTCACTTCTTCCTCCTCTCTTTCTAAATCAACATGTTGTTTCTTTTCCTCCTTCCGTTGCATTTTAATGCAATTTGCCAAACCTTCTCAATATCCTGTTTGTCATTAATGCCTCAAAACCTCTCTTGGGTCTTGCTCTGTTTTATAACCTCCTTCTGACCCCTCCTCACTCCAATTATTCAACCCAGTGTCTTCAAGACTCTCATGCATAATTTCTAAAATGCCAGCCATTCAGATAATACATCAGAAACCACAGAAGAAAAATAATTGTATGCATGAAGAAAGAAGTAGTAGGAAAACCATAAAGTCTAGAAAGCTATTTACAGAGTTCTAGGAAGTAGCTGTGTAATGAGTATGGGAAACCCAGCAGAAACAAATAGCAAGGAAACTAATTTCCTGATTCATAGCAGAAATAGAGTTGATTGCCTGCATTTGGTGTACATGCAAATGATTCCCCTTCTTTAGCTCCTGTTCATTATGAAGCAGCTCCTCCTCTTTTTATCTCTGTACCCAGCTGGGTTATGGTTCTAGGATGAAGGGAATGTATCTTGTTTTACTGGATTACTGCACATAACTTTCAGCTTCTATGTAAAGTGGAAATCTGTCAGAAAACATTATCTTCCTGTTTCACATTGAGGCAAAATCAAGCTCCCCTCTGAATAAACCTAGAGTCCAACCCAAAACTACTGTGATAGTAGTGGAAATTAATTTGCCCAGAGAATTTCAATCAAAGTTTATGTAAAGGAATACCAGGAGACAGTCACTTTCCCTTTTTCATAGGTTTTGCAGTTGGCTTTGTCTGCACCAAGCACATATAAAAATTCCCAGTGTGATAAGTGGGTTTAAAGCACAAAGCATTAGCTCCAGTAACTGTTTGGAAGATCCTTTCTAAGAGTGCTGTATCATACTTATGGGCAATAATTAGCACAGTTAATACGCTGCTTTGAGTCAGAGCATGTATGGCAAATTCCTGGCCTAAAGTTTCCCTTTTTCTTTTTGCTTCCACCCATATAACCACTTCATATTGTGCCTGTAGCACAGCTTCCTGATCTGTATCTACTGTAACACCATGATGTAAGATTTCCAGTATCCAAGAGTGCTGCATCTTTTGCTAATCCCAGCAGATATACCAGAATGATGTCTGGCCCAGATCCTGTCCCCACACTCATTCTGGTGATCTGGGATAATTCCCTGGAGCTATGCCATAGTGCAGGGGATAGCACAATTGAACTGTAAACACCTGCTGCCTGCTCTGGGCACCGTCACCAAGCTTCATGCCTGTGAAGGCATTTACATCTGTACAAAGCTGAATGGTGCCAAATACTACTGTCACAACTGACCATCTGTCCACACTTCACACCGGCCGTAGAGGACCAGGTGTCTTGGTGTTGGCCAAGCCCTACTCATTGCAAGTTTTACAAAGAGGAGTATTTTTTCACCATATGTATTTCTCTTGGATTGGTTTAGCACCATGGCGGGCATTTACCCGCAGCACTCAGTGCCTACTGTAATGTCCAGTTGTGCTCTTTAAGATGCTGCTCTCCTGTTCAAGTTCCCTGCATTCTAAAGACTCTTTATTAAGGGTACTACTGCCTGTCTCAAGGTTGTGGCATGGGGGGGACAGACCATAGTGAAAGTAGGCACAGTGTGCTGCTATATTGCTTTAAGAAGTTTCTAGATCCATTTTGATAATCTAAGAAATTAATGTGATTTACATTATGAGGCGAGAAACTGAGAAATGCAGCTGCCACTGTATGTCACCTTCTTGCAGTCACTGGAGCAATACTAAAATTCTACCTCCTTCTACTTGCTTCCAGCAGCCATTTTCAGACCAATTTATAGCTGCTGTATTATTTCTGCAGTCATTTTCTGTGCCTTCCTGAGCACAAATTACACCTTAGGAGAACAGTTTGCACCAGATGGATATCATATGGAAACCTGCTGGATTTTCAGGCATGGTATATCTCCAAAAGAAGATTTAATGGGGAAGAATGTGGTTGGTCTTCCATGCCATGTGCATTACTGGCTGCTCCTCTACTTCCTCCCACCCTAGAGGTTCACAGCTTCTCCAGCAGGCAGCCACAGGGAGAGCAGAGCAAAGCAGGCTGGAAGAGTGCCCCATGGCTAGCTGGTAATTGGAGGTGAGCAGGTAAGAGATGTGAGCCCTCTTATAAAACTGAAGGGAGAATAGGGAAAAGCAATAGAAAGAAGATGAAGAGAAGGCATGTCTAGCATGATATGTGAGGATCTCAGTCAGGATATGGGGTTGGACATAGCCTTGGGTGGCGTGGTTTAGCGGGAGGTGTCCCTGCCCCTGACAGTTTGGAACTAGATGATCTTGAAGTCCTTTTCAGCCCTAACTATTCTATGATTCTATGAGCAAGCATGCCCAGCAATTAGGACCACAATCAAAGCACTGAGAGCAATTCAGGGTGAGCTAACTCCAGGAGACAGGACTTCTCTGTGGATACCCAGCTGAAAGGGTAAGAGGCAAACAGGGTTAGGGGCAAGGCCAAGAATCTTGTATGCCACATCAAGGTCTCATGTGAGAAGTAGGCAGGGTAGTGAGGAACTGGAAATGAGACAGGTTGAGCCGGCATACGAAGGAAAGTAAGCTAGGAGTAGAAAGTTCAGGGTAGGATATTTATCCAGGATTCAGAAATAGGATCTGGAAGCTGAAATGATCAAATAAGATTCCTTTATTCCCTAGATGCTGGTCAGTAGTATTTAGGTTCCTAGGCCAATCATCATACTCCTCAGAAACTCCAGTAGCAAAATCCAAAGTTCAGACCAGTCTCTTATCCAGGTTTTTTAGTGTTGTTGTGGCTGTGACTGTTATTAGGCTCAAATTCTGAGGAGAACTTGGCCACCTCCTCTTTGAAAGATGATCCACAGCCCTCATTCAGTGCTATGTGAAGTCCTGTTCTGTTGTTGCAACCCTGATCCTTCAGAGGTTATTTTCATCTGCATGTGCATGTATACATACACCAGATTAGACACAAGACCTAAGAGTGCAGTGGAGGGTACTGTACACAGAGTGTGAGCCTTGAACACAGAAGAAATGTCAGAGAGGTTTATCTTATTAGCATGGCACCAGGATTTATAGGGTGATTTGGATAAAGCCGTCTTGTGTCTGACACTTATGCACCAAGGCACATCTTTAAGTGAGATTCTCACCTCCTACTCTACCTTCAAATAAAGTTATATATCTCCATTTTCAGCCACCAGGCTGAGAACTAAATCCTGCTTCTTTCTCCTCTTTTATGAACAGTTTCTTCTGAGAAAGAGAAACACATAGTTCAGTAGTCTAGAAATGGCAGTGGTGGGTTTAGCAGACTTCACTTTTGCCCAGCCATGGTGTCAGGCTCAGGAGCTCAGTGGCTTTTTTCCACTGAGAGTATTGTACCAATCTGATATCTGTGCTATAAGTAATAGCATGAACTCAGCATAGATAAGTTATGTAGGGCTCTTAGTGTTATCTTCCCCATTCATGCTACTCAGTGCTCAAGGTTTCAAATCATGACAAGGCCTGCTTGATGAGCTGGTTTAGGTTTGTTTGTGGTTTTATTTTATTTTTTTGGGTAAAGTTGGGATTGTGAGATTTACCTGGAGTGTGGTTAGGTTTGGTGGCTAAATCCAGTCCTTGCTGGAGTGCATGCAGTTTCCACTGTAGGTCACTGGGTAGTATACCTGCTATCTGCAGAACGTTTCAGCACTTCAGGGAGAAGTTTTTAATCATACAAGGAACTGTCTGCATCTCACTGTGATAACCTCCCTCTTCCCAAATAGATCCTTTGTTTAAGTGGCCTTAGGAACAGCCTGCGAAAAGCTTAGCTTTCTCTGATTTGTACCTTTCAAAATTAATTTATTTTTGCGCTGCATTCTTGTGCACCTAATTTCAAATGGTCTAACTTCAAATTGTTGATGTCTGCAAAAGCATTTCAAGAGCAGCAGATGAGATCTGTCTTGTTACACAGTGCTAGACGGACACAAGCAGCAGCTAAGATAGGCGTATCAGCAGGGCTGTCTCCTGAGCAGTTTTGATCATGTGAGTCTGGCAAAGAGTGTCAGTCCGGCAAATAGCATTCCCCATTTTAACTTTCCAAAGATAAAGAATTAAATCTTTGAACCTACTCCCCTTTTTCCCTGGAGCCCACAACTGATCAGTGCTGAAAGTATTCAGCATTCGGGCAAATTTCAACATGAATCTGTTCCAAAATAGAGTAGCAGAACTCTTGATTTGGCTTGCCTTTTTTTTTTTTTTTTTTTTTTTATTTTAAAATACGTTATATATAATATTTGTTATTTTTAAATATTTCGTATATGCTTAATCTCTTCCGTTTTCACACAAACATCAAGAAGACTAGTTAGTAGTTTGTAGAACTACAATAGGAGAAACTGTTAATGCCAGGTTCCATCCTGCCACTAAGTGTGCTTAATGCTGACAAGATGTAGGACTGGGACAACTATGCAGGATTTTATCACAGAGCTGGAGTGTGTGTTGAAATAGCTGTACTCTTGGTGTGCTACTTGCCGGGCAGCCTGCTTGCATGCATGCTTTACATACTACCACCCAGGAATTGCCTCCAAGCCTCTCATTGCCAAAACTTCCTGGTATGAGGCTGGTCTTCTCTCGTATGTGAGGCTGAGCAACACCACATGTGAACGCTAAAAGAGTACAGATTAGGAAGAAAGGATTTCCAAAGATTTTAAACCCTCCAGACTTAATACCGTATCAGGCGCATGCCAAAACCCCAGGTAACTCAGAGAAGAACAGTGGCAACATCTAGTGGCCGTCGGAGCTATAGGTCTGTACTGCCTGAGAATAATCTTATTCCTCCTGCGTGCCTAATATATGCCCTGCTATGCTCTTTGCTGGACACTTCTCATTCCATCGGGTATGATTGGTTGGCGGTAGATATCCCCACTAAGCACCATACTATTTTCTGGTTTAAAACTACTCTCAGAGTAGCTAACTGAAGTCCAATTCATCCCTAGCCTGCTGCATAGCTCTTCGATAATCCTTTGATTTAGCTTTGGGCCAGTAACCTCAGGGCTGGCTCCTGTTCACCTTTGAAATTCTCTTTGTCTGACTCCTTCTGACATGATCAGCTGTGAGAACAAATGACTCTCGCTTGAGAAGATTGTAGAGGTTAACAGAAAATTTAATCAGAACCCTGGACACAGCAATGTGTCAAACCATCTGGAGTAGCTCATAATCCTACTATGTCAGCTTTATTAGGCAAAGCAAAATGCAGTCCTAATCTGCAGCCTATGCATCTGTAGACTTACTGGTTTGACAGAAGCTCAGCTTTCGCAAACATTGCTGCCCTTTTGTGTGTTTCCTGTCTACAATCAGAAAAAGTCCCAAGACCCATCTCCAGACCACTGCATAAGGAACCCCTTCTTGTAATTAATCTGAAAAACATCCACAAAATGATACCTGGGCAAGTGCCCAAAGTCTGCAGTCTAATCCTATAGCTGACCCCAGCATCTCCTGCAGTGCTCAAGAGTTGCTGTCTATAGATAATACAGGTCTAGTAAAGGCAGCTTGCTAGCGCTTTTCCTAAACTGAGCAAAATGAACCTCTTGGGACGCAGAAATTGAACAGACTTTAACATGAACTGGGTTAGAACTGGGATTAGGCTTGGAGCCTGAGGATACAGTGTGATATATTTGATTTTCTGATTGATTTGGGCTTTTGATCTCTTAGTTATTATTAAGTTAAATTGTTCAATGTGAATTTAAATTTGAGTTTACCACAACTTAAAAGCTTTTGTTGTTACCTGATTTACAAGCAAAGAGTAGAGTTTGGGTTAGACCAAGCTTAGGGGCAGGCCAGCTGGAGTGCCCCCTATGTTCTTCACTCTGTCAGTATGTGAGTGTGTTGTAGCCTATAGTGACAATGTTTTGGATCTTACTGAAGTTTTTACTTGCATGGGGCTTTTTCAACATATAAATTGTTAAACTCCTTTTTTTTTTTCCCTGAACGTGTATAGCAATATTCTTTATGATTTTGATTGAATGCTTACCATGTGAAGAAGGCAGTTTCAATTAAATATCTGGTTTTGTTCTTAATCAGCAATATTTTAATTTATTTATATATTTTTGCAGGTGTTAAAACAAAGAATCAAGATTGATACATAACTGGTATAAAAACATATTGGGTTTTCACATCTTGAAACATTATAACTTAGAACTTGGAATTATAACATTATAACTTCAGCTGAATTTGCAGTCAGGTGAAGTTCCCAACAACTGGAAAAAGGAAAATATAACCCCCATTTTCAAGAAGAGGAAAATGGATGAGCTGGAGAGCTACAGACCACTCAGCCTCATCTTTGTGCCTGGCAAAATCTTGAAGCAGATTCTCCTGGAAGGCATGCTGTGGCATATGAAAAACAACAAGGTGCTTGATGACAGCCAGCATGCCTTCACTAGGGGGAAATCCTGTCTGACCAATCTGATGGCCTTCTATGATGGGGCTACAGAACTGATAGACAGGGGTAGAGCAGTTGATGTCATCTATCTGGACTTGTGCAAAGCGTTTGACACTGTCCCACAAGATATCCTTGTCTCTAAATTGGAGAGACGTCAATTTGATAGGTGGACCACTTGGTGGATAAAGAACTGGCTGGATGGCTGCACACAAAGAGTTGCTGTCAATGGCTCAATGTCCAGCTGGAGACCTGTAATGAGTGATGTCCCTCAGGTATCTGTGTTGGTTGATGAGAAAATGAACATGAGCTGGCAGTGTGCTCTTGCAGCCCAGAAAGCCAACCATATCCTGGGCTG
>JASSUY010011036.1:0-21249 GCA_032466535.1 Forpus xanthops
GGGGAAGGGGGTGGCATGAAATCGCCTCTGTAACTGAGGTTGCTCCTTGGTCACGACAGTGATGTTGGCCTGCATGTGTCTGGTATTAGGGAGTTGCCTTTAGCTTCTCTAATTGCTTGGTGAACTCCAAGATCTGGAATCATCAGAAGTTGCTTAATGAGGTTTCTGATGCATCTTGAGCTGGTGGATCCCCTTTGGACTTTCTGAGGATGATGGAATATTCTTCATTTCTCACTCTGTCGTGCTGGTGGGGCTGCTCCTGCCAGAATGGGAGCCACAGCTGCCAGCAGGGAGGAAGTACTGCAAGCACCTTTTATTTTACCTGTTACAGGGAAATAAACACTAGAATGAGCACTGAATGAAACAAGCTGGACTGTTACCATAAATGGCATAAGGAATTGCTTTGGTTTGCCCTGCCCTCTTGGAAACAAATCGATGTTGCTGGCAAGTACTTTATGTTGGAAGATGTGAAGCGTACTGGCTCAGCCTGGCATAAGGCAGGGAAGGGGGTGCAAACAAACTGTACCTTGACTAGCTGTTAATAACCACAATGCTTCTGAAGTTAGTGTTGCTTATTAACAGTCACAGCAAAGAGTATTTTGCATCCTCTGTGTGTGCTTCCTCCATGGGAAACCGGGTGGAATTGCAAGGGAGGCTCCAAAGTAGCAGTACCTGCTGGAGCACTGATTGTGGCTGTGACATTGTGGTATGAGCTCATAGGCTGGTTCCAAGCCAGCCAGTGTGGGTCAGACCCATCTCTGTTTTTTCTGAGTTGTGGCTAAATACATGCTCCCTGATTTGAGCAGCCTGATCTAGTGGAAGGTGTCCCTGACCACGGCAGGGGAGGTTGTAACTGGATAATCTTTTAAGGTCCCTTCCAACCCAAACCATTTTGTGATTTAACCAATGCTTTGTACAACCTCTGGTTGGTTGGATATAACTGTGACATGAGCAGAACTAGAGCAGAATAAAAAGAAAGATGAAAGGGAAGAAGGCTTCGTGTGTTTTAGCCAGGATTTGAACTTAGCCATGAGAAAGACACAGAAATGCCATTGTGCAAAACCTGCTTCAGAGGCCAAGGTGAGAGGAGATGGAGGCCTGTGGGGGTGTTGTGGAGGGAGGTCATGGTGCGGGAGTAAGCCGAGTGATTTGCAGTTTGATACCAAGCAGAAAAAACGGAGTACCGTAACTTACTGGGTATTTACTGTAGTTGGTAGGGTTATACCTTAGGCTTGCGTGAGAAGTTAGTGCTTATTAGCAGTTCCCTCTGCTGGCTGAGCTGATGAAGTCATTCCCCCTGTTCTACCGACGTGTTTTTGATTGTGCTAGGTGCAGTTAAACGGAGCGATGTGGTATCTCCACATGTACATTAACAAGGGTGGTTGCATAAAGCAGCCTCACAGGGCAACTGTGCAACAAGCAATAAAAGCATCGTTCACTCTACAGCCGCCCAGCTCTTCTCTGGTAATGAAGAGCAGAGCAACCACAGACTCTTTTTCTAGGAGTGATTCTGGCGATCCCACCTCTTGTGCTTGATGATTAAGAGGCATTGCTGATGATAGCATGCGTTGGGTTGCTTGCTGCATCATTTTGCACGGGTCTTTTTGGTGTGATGTATGTGTGTATATACTGTTCGTTTGTCGTGGGGCTTTGACCAAGGACATAAGTCTACCCTGGTTTAATTTATGAAACATTACTGAAGAGACTGCCTTTGTTAAATGCAACTCCTTTTTATTCAAGGAACAATAAAGCAGACCATTAATTTGTCTTCTACATCTCTTAAACAAAATGAAGACGTGGTGACTTACCACATCATTAACAAGTCATGAGCTAATTGGTTAGACTTCTAAAAGCTTAAGTCGCCCTGAAATAAGCAATGAAGTCAGGTTGTCAGCATCCAAGCCGTGTTGCCTTCTGTCCAAACTGGCTCTTCAGGGAAGGAGGAGCTCACTGCAAAACTGCTGTCTGCTCACAGAATTACACATCAGCTGGAAACGCAGCTCAAACGTGAACACATTTTTACAGACAAATGCGTTTTTCTTACCTTCCATGGATTTCATTGATGTTATTGTTCCAAACACGACTTGTAAGAGAAGCCCTGGCTTCTCTTTACATTTTTGCCACTAATTTGCTAGGTGCTTTTGGACACATCGTCTGTTCCTGCTTTCTGTGGAACAGGCATAACATTAAGTTACCTATCTCAAAGCGCTTTACAAACAAATATAAAGCAGGCTACGAAACTGTTAAGTAGTCGGTTTCACTTCTAGGGGACCTGGCTCAACCTCAGTGTTTCTGGCAGTAGGCGGCTTTCCATGAGGAGATTCCTGCGGGTTCCTATACAGCGCTCTCCCACCTCCCTAGCCACTGCCCCTCGCAATCCAGCCAGGAGACAGGCCTGAGGCAAAAGAGCCTTACTGCTCCTGCCAGAGTAATCCTGCTTCTCTCTGTCCCAGGCTTGCAAACTGAAATATGTGCTTCCAGTGCCGTGGCCCGAGCTCCTCGGGAGAACTTCAGCTACATCCTAAGTAATAACTGAAAGCAAGGATCCCAGGCTAACACCAGGGTTACTGGGGAATGACTGGACGCTGCCAGAGAGAGCAGCCGCAGTGGGAGGCGAGAATGGCCAAGCTAAACAACCACCGTCTGGTCTCACGTCCTCCTCCTCCCTGGGAGCAACAGCCCTCCCACGGTTCGCCATGAGGCCAGGATCGGGGTGCGCTGCCCGCTGGCCCCGCCAGGCGAGGGGCGAGGCACCCCATCCGCGACCCGCTCTGCTTGGGCTTCGGGTTTCAACACGCCGCAAGGATGTGTGGCGCTCAAGTGTGCCCGGCTGCGAGTACCCTAAATCACTTTCGCTTTCTTGCTTGAGCCGTGGGAATTTGCATACAAACAGCCCCATTATCCCCTATCAAAGGAGATTTAGATTGCTGGTGTTAAACAGCCGGAAGCGGACAGTCAACTTGTGAGTTGAAAGTGTTTCCCACGTAAAAGTGAAACGTTTGGTGGTGCCATAGGAGTTTTTCTACTGACCTGATAATAATAATCGTGCTGATTTTCTTGCTGGGTTCTCACTGATACCTTAAAATTGAATTTCTGTAACGCAGTAGGTCTAATTTCAGGAAAGGTAAAATGTCAGACCATTTAAAATATTTTTTACATAACGTGTGGAGCATTATTTCACCATTACAAAATACAATTAATTTGATTAATGCTACTAATAATATGAACCATCAGATCATAGGGGTAATAGAGCTGAAAGTGCAACCAGTTCTCTACAGGTATTCATCCCCTCTGTGCTATGACGACTACCACCTGTGGACTGAGCTACCACCTTCTTTGTGGTAAAGGCTAGGTCATAATTAGTGAATTAGAATTACCTCTGAGTAACTCCCGATTTGCTGAACCACAAACAATGTTCATTTTACCTATTGCTTTATATGTTGGACGATTTGAACCATTAAAATGCAACCCTCCTGCTTTAAATGGGTTAGGAGGTTTCCTCATAGGGGAGCAATCAGCGACCAAGTGGAAAAGGCACATGCAGAAATATGTTTTTTACAAGTATTTGCTTTCTGACATATACATCAGTCACAGGGGAAGTCCAGAAGTCTCTGTGTGAAAACTCACAAGTACTGGTATGCAAATTATATGAACAGTTCAATACATGAGTTCAATACAATACCAGTACTCCCACTGCAAATGTGGCGTGCTATTGTGTGTCTCATCAAGCCATTTCAACCATTGACTGTATATTTGGGGTGTAGGGATGCCTCAAAGCCTCAAATCTAGGCTAAAAGAAGCCTTTTCCGGTAATTAAAGAATATTTAAATTGGTTGCTCCTTGCAATTTGCTACTGAACGAACTCCTGTGTTGTAAAAGGAATTCTCAGCTTTTCAGGATGGGGCTGAGCTGACTCCAAGATGCTTGTGGTCAGCAAATGCTCAAATGCATGCAGAAAGACTCAGGAGGGAATCAGTGGAGGCAAAACGCCCAGGAGAAGGGATTCGCTAGCAGCAGCAAGAAGAGAGTAGTTTGGTTTCAAGCAGCACTTTTCCCATCTTTCTCCATTTGCAGACATTAGCAAGTAGCTGATTTTCCCCTCCTGCTAGTGGGCTTGGAGGCCTCTGAGCAGCAAACCCGGGGGTGGCCCGGGAGCCTGCAAAGTCCAGCTGAAAATCCCTGTGGGGTGATGCACTGGTCAGGGCCTCAGGGGCGCATTCAGGGTGGTCCTGCCCCACGCTGGGGACTTGTAGGACTGACCATGCCAGCAGCATGGTGGAGGAGAGTTTGGGTCTGGAAACAGCAGGGGAAGGAGAGAGCAGGCAGGTGGGGACATGCTTGTCTGAGAAAGAGAAGGGATTCATAGTAATATGCAATAGAAAACTTCTGTTGGATTTCAGAGACCAACACGTGCTCTCAATAAACCTGTATGTTTTAGAGAGCAAAAGAATGAAACTTCATTATGAAGACACTAAAAAAAAAAAAAGAACTATTTTTTTTGAGTAAAGCTGTATTTAATTTGGTTATAATCCACTGAATTGAGATATATTTCCAGCTGTCTGAAGACTCTTGAGTGTGGCTCACAGAAGAAACCTGATCATTTTTGGCAGAGGGAAGAAAAACTGTCTGTTAGAACTAAGTTCTCTCAGCTGGCATATTTATCACCAGAGATCAATGAAAACCAGAGGATAAATAAAAACAGATTTTGAAAATGAACAGATAGACATGCAGGCACCAAAAATATTTTTTTCCTTTTTTTTTTTTTCCCCTAGGTCACTTATTTTTCTGCTTTGGAGAAAATGAAATTGAAATGTATTTTATTGACAAGCCTGCATTTTATTTGCACATTTGCAAGACTGATAAATGAGTGGCTAGTGTTGTACAGGTCTCAGATGTGCTGCTCAGAGCTATTAGTTTGGCATACTGAATGCAGACATTTGAACATGGTGCATTTCAAGGTGGGACACAATGTTCTCCTTCAACAGGAAGCACGTGGCCTGGTTTTTAACCACATAGCAGGACTTAGATGGGACTAGAGTTGCCAACCAGCGTGCTGACGACTCGGTAGAAGTTAACTGTGTTTTCCTGAGGTGACTTGGTATTTCCTACAGAAAAGAGAGAATAATCAGTATGTTTGTATTTAATAACAGGCCCTGGAAATATACTTGGAATGTGGGCAAAGCTTCAGAGATACAGGGGGCGAGAGTGTCCCACGGAGACATATCTACATTGCTCCCAGGGTCTTATGCAGTGTAGAAGCATCCTTCATTAGCGTCCTCTTGCAGGCATCATCTTGTGTGTCTTCCTTTCCTTAGATTCAAATGTAGTGGAAGAGTTGAGCTTCTCTCCAGTGTCTGCCCCAGCTGACCTCTCTCCTCTGTGCAATTTTTCTATATTAAACAGCACAGCATTTTATTTCCATCCCCTTTAATATTATTGCCATATGTTGTCCATCTTCCATCTCGCTAACTGCTCCCACTTGGCCTTCCTCCCTGATTTTGATCCTGGGCTCCTTCCGCCCTTTCTCTGCATCCTCCTGGGCCTGTACTCTGAGCAAGACCATCCCTGTCCCCGCCAAAAGGGCCAGCCCCTTGAGCTTGGTCTCCCCTAGACACTGCCGTCTCCACTTTCTGAACAGCTCAGGAAATAAGCACCACCAGGTTTTCCCTGATGCCATTTTTCTTACTTCAATGGAGTTTACTGAAGGCATGCACAAGGCTGTTTTACTAACTGCTTTTGCTAAGCTACCTTAAAGCACCCTGATTTTTTATGGTGCTGATAAAAAGACAAGGTTAAACCACTAGAGTCCAGAGGCCAGGGCATTGCACACAGATCAGTATAATTTCATTGGTTTCATGTGTTTCACCATTTATGGTCCACTGCATCTGGCCTTGCATTTGTGCTGTCAATTCACCATCCTTTTGTTCTGAATTTGTGCTGAATACAGTGGAGTCCACACTCTTGACTAAGGTCGCAAAGGCTTTCTGTAATTAAATATTTAAGAAAAGTAGTTGACATCTCTGCATTACCAATTCTTGTTATGGCTGGAGTAAGACTTTAATATACAATTCAAACACGGAGATCTTTTATTCAGTGGTTACTCCGGTGCTTTTTGTATATAAATGTATGCTTTAGTATGAATGGTTTATAATCTAGGTAGATTTGGGTCTATATTTTCATTAGAACAACACTAAAACAAGAAAAGGTATGATCCATGTGGAAAGGCAGTCTTTTTCTTGAATACACTGTATTTGCACTAAAGCCTGTGCCACAACTGACTCCAGTAGATAGATAAATCATTATGCAGAGAAAAAATGACAACTGTTGTCTGTGCCATATTTATAGTCAAAACTCCGTAAACTCCAGCAAAAGAGGGGAAAATCCAGTTCAGGACACGTGGTTGTGTGTCCTTGATGAAAGAATATGAAGATGTTATGTGCAAGATAACTTGAGGCAAAGCTATGTAGTACTCGACCATCTGTTGTAAGAGTGAGGGGTCAGCATGCCTGTAGCAGAGGCATGTCCAGCTATCAATTTTATTGTCTTTTTTCTTTTTGTTTTTTTGAGAACAGCATCAGTCTATTAAAAACTTTAGCTATTACTAGAAAGGTGTAATGCAGGGGGGAAATGAACTTGCATGAAACAAAGGTCAGTTCAGCAAAGTGTCATGATAGAAGACAAGACATATTTTTGCTGGTTGAAAGAAGGGATCTCATCAAGACTGTCACTTTAATTTCCCCAAAATATCTGAAGTAGACTCCTGGTATTTAATGCGCTGCAGAACACAATGACAGCTATAATTTGGCTAATTAAAAGCGACAGGCAAGGTTTCTTCCTCAAAGACAGGAAAAACCCACTCACTTCTCTTAATAGTTGGTTGGCAAGTCTGGATTTTCTCATCAGCGTGATCCAGTGAAGTATTTCTCCAGCCAGATCAATGCCTGGGCCTATTTCTGGAGCACATCATGGCCATGCAATAAAGTGTCATGCAGAGACCCACATGGTAGCCACACACCGGTTGCAACCCAGAGCTATGTGGCGGTATCCCCTCAAGGTACCAAGCAGTACTGGATATACTGGGAGGCAACAAGTCTCCACCAGTTAGCTGGTTCTGTTGATCTGCACTACTGTGATTTCGTTGCTCTCGTTACCTGGTGCAGCAGGATTAGGACTAGCCTGTATATGCACACACTTCAGTCACACCATACATGTTTCCTTTATCCTTTTGCTGAACAGTTTATCATTATGACTAGCAGAAAAACATCAGTCTAATCTCACAACCTCTCCTGAATCTTCCTTTGCTGCTCCCCCCCTGCCTTCACCAGCCAGTTCTTCGTATTCCCATTACCTACTCACTTTAAATTCAAGCTAAGCTTAAAATTTTGTCAAAGCAGCTTTCCTTTCTTGCTTTCTGCTTCCAGCTATTATGCCAGGGAGGAAGGCTTTCTATTTTGCTGAGCTAATTCCAAGTTGGGAATTACTGGTCTGAGTTGTGCTCAAGCCCCTTTGTTTTAAATCAGGTATTTAGCAAGTGGAGGTGCTGAGAGATGCTATCTGCGACATGAGATGAAAAAAAAAGCTCACCTAGCTTAGGTGTTCTGAGCTTTACCACACTGGCCTTTGCAATTTGTTGTCAGATCCTGTGATGGAAGAAGGACATGGAACTGTTGGAACAAGTCCAGAGGAGGTCCACGAGGGCGATCAGGGGACTGGAGCACCTCCCGTATGAAGATAGGATGAGAAAATTGGGGCTGTTCATCCTGGAGAAGAGAAGGCTGCATGGAGACCTCATAGCAGCCTTGCAGTATCTGAAAGGGGCCTATAGGGATGCTGGAGAGGGACTCTTCATGAGGGACTGTAGTGATAGGACAAGTAGTAATGAGTTCAAACTTAAACAGGGGAAGTTTAGATTGGACCTGAGGAAGAAATTCTTTACTGTAAGGGTGGTGAGGCACTGGAATGCGTTGCCCAGGGAAGCTGTGAATGCTCCATCACTGGCGGTGTTTAAGACTGGGTTGGACATAGCCTTGGGTGACATGGTTTAGTGGGAGGTTGGAACTGGCAGGGGGGTTGGAACTAGATGATCTTAAGGTCCTTTCCAACCCAAACTATTCTATGATTCTATGATTCTTTAGGGTCATAAAAGTGCTTTTTTCTGGGTGCTATTAATGGATTAGCAGTGTGTCCTGGGTTCAGGTGACATTTTTTGTCACCACTTAATATTTACACCGGTGAATAGTCAGTAAAAACTTGCAAAGGTGAGTAGTGGCAACCATTCTGTTTTCACATTGCACTGCTTAGAATGTGAGTGAAAACCAGTGATTAGGACCAAACAACTTATGATGGCATCCCACCCTGCTGTCCTGTGTATGTTTTCACCCTGCTTCTCCATGGGATATATCCATTATCTCTGCCTGATTATTCGGTTTATGCTTTTATCTGATGCATATCCATGTCATTTTGTCCTGACCACTTTTACCTGCCTTCACATATTGGTGAACATTCCTGCATTAAACTGTTGTCTCTGAAGTCCCACTGGAGTACTACTGTGTCAGAGCAGCCTCTTCCCTGCCTGCTGGCAGATGAAAATGGCTATTCAGACAAGGATGCAATAAATTTTACTGTGCTAGCCCAAAGGGAATGGATGCCTCTTGGAATGGCAATGCACTTACAACTTATCCAAATCAAGTAACTCTGCCTCTTGCAGATTTTTATGTAGAGCAAGAGAACTTACCTGCACGTTAGCACACAGAAATGCAGTACATATCCATGCTCTTCTGTTAATGCCTCCAAAAAGGGAGCAAAAATAAAAACATTTTCATTTTTCTGATCTTTCAGTATAATGGGTGGGCTTGGATTCAGGAAAGACTCCGGATTTACTTGGATTTAAGTAAAGGACATTGAAAATAGACATTAAATACTTTGAAGTATGTGTAATAGGGGACAGGCCTCTGCCAAATCAATTGCTAGTTTAAGTAAACTTAAGAGTGGCATCAAATTACTGTTGTCTGTGATGTCTGCTTGGTGGTCTCTGCAAAAACCGAGTTCTGATGCTGAAGAGATCCCCAGAGTGCAGCTAGCAATAGTTCTAGAGCAGCTAACACTGACCCAAGCCTGCAGATTTCATGCTAGGCTTAGAAAGCATCTCGGGTGTATTTCTGTCACAGTTTAAGCTGGTCTAAGCCAGAGCTGGAACAAGCACAGCTCCAGCCAGGCACTTACTTCACCTGATGGCGAGACTGTTCAAGGAGCAAAGCTGAAAAATAATGGATATAAACCTGAGATTAATACTTTGGAAAATAAAAAAAAAATTCAATAACTTTTTTTCTCACTCAGCTGCCTGAGCCAATCTGCAGCGTGACCAGGGAAACACCAGAAGCCAACAGTGTCGTCCCTCACTCTCACACCACTGAGGTACATGGTCAGGTCAGACATAGGAGCAGTGCTCAAGCCTCTCATCTGAGCATCAGAAATCAGTTGGCAGCTTTTCCTGTCCTGTGATTTCTTCTTCACCTTGCTGTCCTTCACAGCCTTGCTGTCTTGTCTCCCTCAGTGGGCCTAGTTTGCATTTTCCCTTTTTCATCTCTTTTCTCTGTAACTGCCTCCTGTAACTCATGCAGTCTGCTTTCCTGTCAGCCATTTCCTCTCCAGTGAGGTCTGAGGTTTGACAGACTTTCCCCCTCCCCTGTGCTAAAGGCAGCGTGAGGCTAATAGCCAGCATTTTCCACCAGGAATATACATGACCATTATAGCAGTAAACTAAACAGCTTCCAGAATCTGCTACTTTTATGGACTTTCCAGAGGGACAGGAGTTCCAATATGTAAAATGATGATCCAAATAATGGGGCAGGATCTATTTCTTTCTGCAGTTCTTATTTTACTAGCTATTCCTTGTTGACACCTATGTTGATCGTCTTTATGAGTTTCTTGGAATAGAAAGCAGCATCTATAAGAGCAAATGGTATCAAACACTTACACTGTGAATGTATATGCAAGCTTCATTTGAGGTGATACTCTGCATGTTCTGAGTTAGTCTCATTTATACAACAGCAATTTTGCACCCTTGTAGTCATGTAAATGGGCTTTAAGGAAGACATGAGTATGATTTGTAGCTAGCCTCAGGCCATGAATTCCTTCCCACCATTTGGAAATGTGTTATCAAGCTACATTAGGTTTCGAAACAATTTTTATGCAACAGAACAAAATTGTGTTGAAGCGTCTTGCAAGATGGAAAAATCCCAATGTTTTGTGTCTGTTTGTGTCCTGGTCAGCAGTAAGAAGGTAATGTTAGTTTTCAGAGACCATCAAGAACTTAATCACAACTAATTCATCCCTACAAACCATTTCAGCTTCGAAAAGAAACATTTTCCAATGCAAATTCATTTTTTGGATGTCCTCATTGATTCCAATCATCTTGCTTTCATTTTAAGTTCCTTTTTATATAGCTAAAGTGCAGTAAAATGGATTCTCATGGTGACTGTTGGCAGGGTCAGGCAAAAGCAGGTTAGGAATACAGAACTCCTAACATAATATCCTGATTCTGCTGCCCCCTTATAACACAATTTCATAGAGGATTTGTTGCAAATTATATTGTTTATGAAAAGCTATACTTTTCAGTTGTAACATCATTCACTAATTCACACTGAGTGCAATGCAAGATAATTTTCAAAAGCTTTGTTTTTTTTTTTTTCTCTCTTTTTCATTTTAAGTTAAGAGTTCTGACTGCTCTGCTCATCTTTAAAAGGGCAGATACTGCTTAGGGATAAATCAGTCTACTTGAGCACCAAAGAGTGTTGTCTCACATTATCTCATCGGTAAAATTCCTGATGTTGTATTTTTAATCTACAACTAATTGCACACTATGGACCAATTCTGCCAAGCTTCTTGGGCTAAAGCTCTGAAGCGGCCACAGGAGAGACAGGCTAGTGGGAAGCAAGTTATTAGATCTTGCCTACTGGGTCTTATAGCCCACAAGGAAACCACTACTATTCTGATGATGTTGTGCATCAGGGTAAGCATGTATCCTTCAGATATGCTGTCGAAGCCTTCTGACATGTAGGTTTTTCATTGTAAACAAATATTTTGACAAAAACGAAAACGCAAGAGAAACTGACAGTGCTAAAATGTATACAGGGTACATATGTCTTTGCAGTGGCAATAGTAGATGGTGCCTGGTTGGTGTTTGGCTAACAAGAGGCAATGAGGTGCAGCTGTATTTCTCACTTCTGTCATTAAACGCCCTCCTTTGTCAATGTTTCACAGTGCTTTCACCCCCTCCCTGGGGAAATCTGCCGAAGTATTACATCCATTTCACAGATGGGAGACAGGGAGACAGAGACAGGAGGGGGCTAGTGCCACAGCCCCAGGCAGGCTGTGCAACTCACCCTGTGCTTCCTTCAGAGCATGTATGCTCCACTGAGGCACCATCTTCACCTCCTCCCACCCCACCAGGCCTATGGATTTTGGTTTACCTCTCAGGCATTTTACAGGGGTTCCAAGTAACTGTTTTCACTCCTGAGCATGATTCCAGCTTGCATATTCTCCTTTCTCGTCATTAAAGATCCCTTCCTCTGGAAACTTTTTAATTTCCCAGTTCTTGGCCTCTCCAATCAATCTCTCCAGCTGCCACTCCTGAAGATGGAATTGTCTAAAAGATTACATCCACTGGGAATGAATTCCTAAATGATGAGGCTTAGCCATGTTTGTTTCAATTTCTATACCTTCAAAAAGAGCATAGTAGTTTCCCACTAGTCCCGCAGGAGAGAGTGAAAATTAAGCAAACAATGCCTGAAAGCACTTTGCAGATGGCAAAAAAGGTCCAAGCATTTCCAGAGATGTAGTGAGAGGAAACCTCTTGTCAAGCTGCGTGTCTCAAGTCAGTTTCAACAATTATTTTCTCTTTTCTCTTATGGTTGCAAGTTTATTTAAAAGGAAAAGAAGTGTTCATTTATTTTTGGCACTCACAGTTTGAAATCCATGTCTCTGTCACATTCCTTTGGCTTTTTTCTCATGTTCATTACTGTGCCCTCTCAGTGCTTAAAAATCATGAGCTCCTAGGACAACAGAATTTTTAAATTAGTCAGAATGTGATGTTCAGATGAATTGAGGGAGTTGGGAACCCTTTGGAATTCAGCAGATGCTGGGTTTAAGCTACATATCCAATCGAGACAGCCACATTTCAAAGATACTTTTGAAAAGTATTTAAACAGAGCATTCAGGACTGAGGAAGGGCAATCCCCAGAGAGCCTTTAAAACGAGAAAGAGAAAGAAAGAATTGGGCAAAATTATCTTGCAGCTGGTTTCTGACACTGATTAGTAATTAAATTAGAAGTAAAAAGTTAAACTCTTGAAACGATTTAATATGCAGGAACAGAACATCCTTTCCCAAGGAGCCAGAGTGCCTTTTTAGGGATCCCACAAAGGCTGCAGCAGTAATTCATTTGGTTTAACTGATTTTGCCACCTTTTCTCTGGGAGGTGATAAAGCCGGTTGTCAAGATAGATAAGAATGCTGCACTGTGGACTGCAAGCTCACAACGTTTTCCAATTTAAGACTTCTATCATCAGGTCTTCTTTATCATCTTCAGGCAAACTCAAATAATTATGATTTGCTCTTCTTTTAGTGTCTCAAAGTACACCGAGCATATTAAAGATACAGAAAGCAACACGCATTCCTGACCAAGACAGGATTTCTTAACTGCTATTTTATTACGTATCTTATTACTTTTCAGAGGCTTTAATCAATGCCTTTGCCACTGCACAAATACAGAGGAAGGCTCTGTCATGGCCTGATGAGTTTATCGCCAAAATCATAGAGTCAAAGTGGATGATTCCAGTGTAGCATAGATGAAAAAGAAGTTCTCAAATGGAGACCTGAGGCAAACGCAGTGGTCTGACTAACTCTGGAAGCATCTTCTCCACCCATCTCAGAAGTACTCCAGGCTCCATCCATGTTGGCCTTGAAGCAGCTTGACTTCTACAGACAACATCTTTCCTTGCAGCAGCCAATAATGGGACCTCTGTGGGAAGACACTAAGTAACCTTGTCTGGCCAATGCTGCAAGAGCAGAAGGGATGGTAGAGCTGGAGGTATTAAGAGATCTGGCATAGGTCACAGCAAGAAAACATAATTTGAGCTAAGAACAGAATTGTTAAGGGAATGGCTTTCAAAGAGCATCAAAAGGTATCCAAAGCTCATTGATAGCCAATGGCAAGTATTTAAGGAAGAAGAGCTGTTGTGAATGAAATGGTGGACAGTAGAAGAGAGAAGAGGAGATGAGAGAAATGGGATAAATGCAGAGAAAGTCAGTAAATCTTGAATTGCTTGATTAAGGATGCTAAGAGGTTTTTTTCTGACAGAAAAGTCTTAACATTAATTAAACCCCATCATTTTACCAATGATTTATCAGCCAGGCTTTTTAATTCTTCAGAGCCTGTAACACTCTCCAGATTGCTGGGAAAGAAAGGATATTCCTCTTTCAAATACTGACTGCTCTCCCAGTACATGCTAGAGAAAGCTAGGCATGACTAAACTGTTATTTCAAGAGTTAGTAGATGACTATGGATGTTAGTTGCATCCTTTTGAAAATACCCCTTGTGGTAAGGATGAAATTGGGCAGGGTGAAAGGGCGTAATTTGTGACCTTTCAATTGCCTTCAATTGTTAAGGACAACCTACAACTGAGGACAAAAGAAAACTAATAAGAGTCAGGTTTTGGTCTTCAACCACATGAAACATCTCTCCCTACTAAACAAAGTGCAAGCACCATCACTTTTACATGCAAGTTCAAGCTAAGCATACGCTGGAGTGCCCTTGCTGAACTGGAGTGGGAATGACATACAGAAGATGCCATTTATCTTCTACTTGGAAATTATTCTTCTTTCTTATGAAAAAGAGACGTGATTGCTCCTGAAACTGGGCACTACCCCCAGAATAACCAAGCCCATCCAGGGGAGCGCCTTTCACTGTGAGTTTGCAATGCCCCAGGGGGTGAGGCTGGAGACCAGCTGGGCTGAGGGCACTGGTGCCCTCCTATGGGCTGCACTAGGTGTTCCAACGATCAATGCTGGTGCTCAGTGCCCAGAGATGCTCTAGATATTTTCTGTACAACAGTCTCCTACTTCAGGTTTGCTCAGGATTTGAGATTCTGACACTAAACACCAAATTTGATGCCCGGGTTTGTCTTCTGAAGGATGTAACCACTCAACTGGTTCACTGAATTGCTTGTTTTCCAGAATAAATTTTGTGATGCTTTTCCTCATATACCCCACATTGTAAGCTATCCTGCTTAAATGCCATAAAGTCCTAATAAATCACATCAGACTTACAGAGCTTCCACAAATATCATTATTTCAAGGCAACCTACTCATGCTTCAGAAGTGGAAAGAAAAACCACCTCTAGTATGAAACACCTACCCATCGAGAGATTTCCAATTCCTTGTTTTATTCCTGAGAGGTTGCCAAATGGACAGCTTCTGCTTTACAAGCAGGGATTCCCACCTGAACTGAATAGCGGACATCCACGAAGAGCAAATAGTGAAACTTTCAAGGACAGATAATTTGAACTATGGGCACCACAAAATCAATGTGCTTGTTGTGGAGCATGAGGAAAGTCAAGGTTGCTCCTTTGTATTTGCATATTTTCACAACCTACTTCAAAACAGGTGAATGGCAGTGTGTAACACCTGCTCTGGTAAGCATTCTGCATTGCCTTCAGGTCAACGCAAGCAGTGGATGCAAACAAACAGCTAACAGCATACCAAGGTGAGCTGAAGGACAAGCATTTTTTGAACAGTGATGTCATGTGCCCTGAGCCAAACAGTGTGTAGCAGTAGTAACCGACCACCTCACACCTCTGGTAGCACCAAGCTGAGCAGCTGAGGTGTTCATTTTTCCACCAGACCTCCTCTTGTCCACAGGCTCATGACAACTCCCACCCCAGAGGAAGAGCTCTCCTATCATCCTTTAGCTGGGCTTGCTGGCAGAGACCCACAGGTCCTGGCCTTGATGAATTGATTCTGGCAGTTGAGGGCTTCAATGGGACACGAGTCTTGCTTGGCATAAAGGGTTTCCTGGCTGTAGGTGAGATGCTAAGCAAGGCTCGGGCTACGGCAAATGCTTTCAGCACTGTCTGTGACCGCTTTACACAGTGACGGCGAGAGCTGTGTGTCTAATTTGGGCAGCAGCAGATGGATCATTTAAGACAGAAAGAGACTGGCACTACCAGCAGAGCGAAGGGATAACGTGTTCCTTCTGCAGCACAAATCTCACAAGTGACTCATGACTCTTCTGCAGCTCTGGCTGGCATCCCTTGGTCTTTGTGACTGTGACTGCACACTTTAAAGGTCAGGAAGCAGTGCTTCTTCCCCAGTACCTTTGAGACCATGCTGGAGAGTTTTGCTCTGAAGAACATCCAGGCCACATGATGGCTCCTGACGGTTTGATCAGCAGGTTGCTCTTCTCCTCTTCCTGGTCCAAGTGTGAAGGCAATGAAAGAAACCAGACAATAAAGCTCTCAGGAGAGTTTGATTCCCCGGAGCTCGATGCATACATAATTCTCGTGTACATGACTAATATCAGGCAGGCCTGGTGCTTCAGCTTTTCGTGCCTGAGCCACACCCACATTCCTCCTGCGAGCCCTCATTTCAGAACAGATTTCAATTAACTTTCATCACATGTTTAAGGTGGCCCGAGTCTTTTCTTCTTGTGTAGGTGTTCAAATTTCACTGCCTTACACTTGAGAACGCATTTCCCTGCTAACTAGAACAGAGAATGGTTTGGCCAAGTGTGTGCTTATACGGTCTTCTGTGTAATGGTCTGAATTAAGTAGGGCTTCCCATGACAGGAAAGCCCTGGACATAGCTGCGCTGTGTTTACAGAGTGCCCGCATGCAGGAGTTCATGCGCTGCTCACTGCTGAAGCACACAGTGATGGCTTACCTCTAACTCCCTGGAGTCACGGGCATTTCACCACTGCCCTTGCCGGAGTATTAGAAAGCCTGAAGCTGAATGGTGCTCAAAATCCCATTGCTGTCTTCCTTGAAACTGAATTGTTATCTATGTCAAGTAGTACCTGTCTGTGCAAATATCATTTCTGTATGATTTACACCAGCTTGAACTCAGCGTCATTCAAATCAGTGCAGGCTGTGATCTGTGACAGTAAAACCCCCTGAGGATTCCATCAGCATAGGGAAACTGCTGGCCAGAAGATTCAAAGGATAAGAATATCCCAGTGCCACTGCATTCTTAACTCTTCTTCATTCCCTTCATAGCTTTTATTTATAATTTTATGTGGATAAAAGCAAACTGATACAGACCACCATGAGTATCACAGGCTGGAATGCCATGCGAGACAGAACTCGCTCTATCCGCACAGAACTTGAAACAGGCCCCGCTATCCTGGCATCTCTGCAATGTTTCCATCTTTCATACCTTTCTGGGCTGCAGCCAGCTGAAAATAGTAAGCACTCACCTTTGACAGTTACGTAAAAGAAGGGTAGTGTCCTCAGTTCTGCCTCTCTGGAATGGCAAGATGCAATTTGCAACCACGTTTCATAACAGTACCTTTATTGGCAGGCTTGCCAAAGAGGCCTGGGACAGGTGACCTTTGCAAATGAATAACCAACTTTGACTTTAGAAACAGCCTTTCATAATGAAGTTGATCCTGGGAACACACCCTCTGCCTACACTGAACTTATTTTTCAGTAACTTTAAATCCAAAACTATGCTTAAACTATTTAAACTGGGCTTAAAATTGCGTGTTTATTCCTGCATAGGATGCTAACATAATTAGGACTACGGGTCATCTCCTGCATTTTACTAGTCATATTGAATATAAGCTCCTAAAAATGCCTGCTTCATTGCACAAATGCTTATTGCCAAAATACCATTTCTTAAACATGTCTTTAGTTTCAAATATAAGCTTGTTCAACTCCTGCTGAAAAAAAGGCCGAAAGAATAAACCAGGTCAAATATTCAAAACCCATCAAAGTGGTAAGAATAACAAAATAAGTAATAACAGCTTACTGATTTGTCAGCTTTTATTTTTAGTTGCTGTGTCTCAAGACCTTTCCTTCCAGATCTCAAGGCTAAAAGGCAGCTACTTCCTGTTTCACAAAAGGTAAGAGACTCACAAAAAATGCCATCTATCATGAAACAAATGACAAAGCATGAGTCAGCAAAATTACCCCAAAGCTTTATCAAGGAACTTGTATTTTCTTCCAGGTTTTTTTTCGTGTGACATTTGTGTGACATTGCCTGAAATGATTCCCTTACACCTTGGGAGTTTGGGTGAGAGAGCTGACAATAATCCGTGTTACTGAGAGTGAATTAAACACAGTAGCAAACCTAGTCTAAAGAGGCAGTTGCTCTTCCTACACTGGGAAACGGGAGGTGAGGGAAAAAAGGAAGAACTGAGGGAAGGAAGCCTTTTATTTCCCTATTTATGCATTTTTTACCCTGCAAAGATCCTCACTAAGCATTCGTGACAGCTTTCTGCAAAAGCAAAAACACTTAACAGCAGAGCCAGTAACTGGGGAACAGTATCAACATGAAAAACATGTAAATCTGGACAGATATGAAAATATATATATACACACTACTCTAGATTATATATATATGTATGTATCTCCGACAGCCTCCCTGTTTGATTTTTAAACGGGGTACACATAAACCTCATTCACATCCATACAAAGCAGTTTTAGCAGATCCTTAATAGTGGTTAAGGAACAAACTGAGACTGTGAAATTGTTTTTATATGTTGCTATAATTATTGGAAAATCTTTGATGGCCTTGGTCAGAAATCAATATTAAAAAAAAACCAAACCAAACCAAAACCAAATGAACGATTTACAACCCAAAAGAAATGTGGAGAGTACCAAAGGTTACTTTGTTAGTTCCTCCTTAGCTTCAGCATCCAGTCCAGTGTCACAGTGTGGTGCTTTTTATTATTCTTACTGGCCTTCTCCCTTCTAAAAGCACTGCTGAAGAAGTTTTAGGCCTACTGAACAAAATCCTGACAACTAAGAGCTCAGTGAGGGCAGCCATTTCACTCAGAAGATACCTTGTGACTGCCTGAACATAGGGTGATGACACACAAGCACAGGTAACCGGGGCTCCTTGGCTTGCCGGTCTCTTGGTGTTCTGCACAGCTCATCCTTGCACACTGTGCTGTTCACACCCAGAAGTAAAAGCAGAGCCAGCAGCCTGCAGCAATCAAGTTCACAGGATGATCTACCAGTGAGGACAGCATTTCTACATCACCAATGAAGCCTCTGTGTGCTCAGGAAGTGTTGGGGCTTTGATAATCTGAACAGGGATTATGCTGCAGAGGTGAAAAGACAGCAGCTGTGGGAGTGTCAGAAAAGCCTCTGGTGCTGTTACTGCAAACTGTCTGCAGCAGTGGTGACTCTTGGACACAGCATCTTGCTCCACGTGGCACAGTTCTGGCCATTGACCTGTGGTGCAAGCCCAGAGCCCTGCTGCACTCAAACAAACACCACTTCTCAGAGTGGGGGTGCGAGGTTCCTGCATGGGCAGCACTGTCCTGCCTGCTCCTCTGTGTTGCATCAGAGTTCATCTGGCTTTCAGCTTAGAGATTATAGACATGTTTTTCCCTGCAAGGCTGCGCTGTGCTCATTTGTACATCAGCATGACTGTGACCCAACAGTCATTAAGGGTCTGTGCAAGCTGTGCTTTTTTTTTTTTCCGCTAAGAAAATCAGATTAAAAAAACCTCAAGGGCAGCTGCCTGGAGCAAGTCACATCTTACAGGAGCCTCTCCTGTTGTGTGGCCTGGTCAGTGCGAACGCATGGCCCCGTGGTATCCTTCTTGCATTCATACCTTGAGTTTCACTTTCATTTCTCCTCGGCACTTGAGTTTCAGTTCTCCTTCCACGCTGCCCTCTGTCTTGCTGGCACCTCCTCCCTCTGCTGCTGCAATACTCACAAGTCCATTTGGATTCTCTTTGTTTTCTTTTTGCTTTCTCATGCTATTCCTTTTACTTTTTCCGCCCCCCCCCCCCTTCCCTGACTTCCCATCTTTCACATCTGTTTTTCTCAAGTATCATAGTTTAAGCCGTTAAGAAAGAGTAAATTAAGAAGGGATGAGTTAATTGGGTTCTTAAGCTTATTTGTGAAACTAAATATCAGCTTGAGAACTATCACAAATGGACAGGCTCAAGTATTTTCTGGACTCAGGGAGTGTTACTTTCAACCATTCCCCTCATGCGTGTGCAATTTACCTCACCTTTGTGGATTGATGAATGAATCAGCAGGTCTTCTCTTTCTGTCAGCTCAGCCCCCTCCTCCCCTTCCGCCCAGATTAAATTCCTTTTACTCTCCATGGTGTTATCTGTTTGGAACTATCACGCTTTATTTGAATCAGGAGCTGTTAAAGTAGGAAATGTTATTTCCAACATTCAGATCATTGCAATTCTGATCCTGCAAATTCTGTTAAGGCTAAATACCTGTTCAAATTACTAAGCAGAAAGCTCAAGCCTTGTTTCTGTGTTTCTACAATTCCAGCTCGGCACATTCCCTGAGACAGTCATGATGATTTTTCTTTGAAACAAAAATACGTAATGACAATAGGACAAGAACTTCTGTAATTCTAAAATTGCTGCTTCATAACAACAATGTAAAATATCATCCTGAGGTGATGGCTGCTTTGACTAATAACTGTGGGGATCCAGAACAATTCATGGGTCCGGCCAGGCCCTAACCACCACACAGCATGAAAGAAAATGGATTTATGGGATTTCTTGTGCCAATTTTTCACCTTCCTGGTCCTGGGGCCTGCAAAGAACTGCTGGCAGTCTGGGATGAAAGGGTTCCCCACTACATACTACATGTCTGAGAGCAGTGATAGCACTGCTGTGATGCTAATGAACGAGGACAGCTGCAGTGAGTTGGGCTGAAGTCCATTCCTGTTACTAGAAGAGGACCAAGTGGCAGTGAGGTGTATATAAACCTAACATACACTAACTACAAGTTACTCCTTTTTTAATAAAATACATACATTGCTGCACATATATATATATATAAACCCAGGATGTGGTTTAGTCTATAACTGCTCTTCAAGACTGCTCTGTGGCAATGCATACAAGATTGTTACAATCTGCATGACATTTACTCAGCCGTTTGATAAGCTCTTTCATGGTAGCACAATCGGCTTCTGGACACACAGATAAGAGCAAGTCAGCATTAGCAATTTGTACTTCGTTGCTGTAAGCAGTTTGGGAATGCTGCTTGCCACAACTGTAATTAAAACACATTTTATTTTCCTCTGTGTTACTCTGCAAGCCATGTGCTTGGTTCTGTTTTCAAATACACCGTCTTTATATAAATGTGTGGGAAGCAAAGCAAAGAGCATTGCAACTTTCTGATTACTCAGAGTACTGCCTGATCTTACAATTGTAGGCTCTTCGTTGCTGTGGATCACAGCAGCTGGGAACAGAACAGGGGCAATGAGAATGGAGCAAGCCTGATATTTCATGATGGACTATCCCTAGGCTGTTTTACCATACATTTTTCTGTAATGTTCCTTGTATTTCCCTACTGTAAAAGAGCCTGGTAGAAAGCCACATGGCACTGTAACAGTAGTAATTTAAAAGTGAGACGTCTTACAACAGCAATAGTTTTAATTGAATTAGAAATGTAGAAGCTGGCACAGCCATGTAACTAGCATTGTTTCACTGGCGCAGCACCGTGAAAACTTCCGCCTGGTCCTGCTAGCCGTGGGTAAATCCACGTGCCTCGGCACTCTGAAGTCAAATCGTCACTCCCGGCACTCCAGGAAGATCTTTTAACTAGGAGAAGATAGGGAGCTTTGCTCCTGGAATGCTCTCTGGAGAGCCACCGAGGTATTCCCATTTGATTGCGGAACTGTACTCATGAAGCAAAAGAGATCCGGTCAGCTGTCAGGAGCCGCCACGGGTCTGCTGGGGAAGATACGACTCCGGCGAACCACTGCCCCTCCTCGCAGCGCCAGCCGGGCCCAGGGAGCCGCCCAGCTCAGCCCGCTCCCACTTGTTAAAGAGACGAGAACCGGCCTCGCCTCCCCTGCTCAGGGGCCCTCTCGAGTGGTAGCGCAGCCCCAGGCCCGCCCGGCGGCACGGAGCGAGCAGCGGTGCGAGCTGTGCTGCGCCGCTCGCGAAGAAGGTAGCCTCCGCCTGCACACGACCTGGACCCTGAGCGTGCCCGGGGCCCGCTCCCCCAGCCCAGTCCGGACCCCGGTGCGCCGCCCGCCCCAGAC
>JASSUY010011036.1:21837-38388 GCA_032466535.1 Forpus xanthops
CCCCCCGCCTCCGCGCCGGCCGGCGGCGGGCCCGGTTCAGCCGCGGCCCGCACGGACAAGGAGACGGTGTACGAGTGGTTCGGGCTGGTGCTGGGCTCGGCGCAGCGGCTGGAGTTCATGGTGGGACTGCTGGACCTGTGCAACCCGCTGGAGCTGCGGTTCCTGGGCTCCTGCCTGGAAGACCTGGCCCGCAAGGACTACCACTGCCTCCGCGACTCGGAGGCGAAGGCCAACGGGCTCAGCGACCCCGGGCAGCTCGGTGACTTCCGCGACCCGGCTGTGCGCTCCAAGCTCATCGTCTACCTGGCCCTACTGGGCTCTGAGAACCGTGAGGCCGCCGGCCGCCTCCACCGTCTCCTGCCCCAGGTGGACTCCATACTGCAGAGCTGCACGGCGCGACGGCCCCAGCCGGGCGCCGCCGAGGAGGAGGGGGCCGAGGAGGAGGAGGAGGACGTAGTGATGGTGATGGACGGAGCTGGGGAAAACGGGCAGGCTGGCCTCCCCGCCTCACAGGGCCTGGGCTTCGGTGCGCAAGAGGAGTTGCTCCTGCTCTTCACTATGGCCTCGCTGCACCCGGCCTTTTCTTTCCACCAGCGGGTCACCCTGCGGGAGCACCTGGAGCGTTTGCGGAGGGCCTTGTACGGTGACCAGGAAGAGGAGGGCTTCGGCCGCCACCAAGCCCAGGTAATGCCGCGTCCTGGCCTCTTCGCGCTGCGCCATCTCATCGGGCGGTTTCCTGCTCGTTCGCCTCCTTTTTCTTCACCGCCTCCCGATTTTCTCGGAGCTTAGTGCTTCCGCTTGCCCTTCCCCGAAGCCCCCCGCGTAGGATCTGCCCCCTCCCGTTGCCTGATAGCTTGTCCTATTCCTCCTCATCCCCTGGGCAGTGTAGGCCCCGGCCACCCCCACAAGCTGCTGTAGAGTGTCTGTTGGGGAGGGAGGGAAGACCACTTTTTGTACCCTGCCATGCTTTCTGGAGTACTGCTTTTTGAACCCTGGCTTGCTGGAGCGCAGGGTGCAGAGTACTGATGGGCCTGCGCTGTAGGCCACTGAAGAAGTTGTACCATGCAAAATTACAAGCAATAGCTTGACTAAACTTGCAGTCATAATAATAATGCTAGACAGAAACCGTACTCACTAACAGAGCATTCTCTAGGAGCTTAAAACAATAGAATGCCTTGAAATAATTGTTACGGGGACCCTGCTCTCCCTCCCCTCTAAATGAGACTTGGCAGGGATCAAGGTAGCAGTCAGGGGTCATCATCTCTAGGGCTCGTTTTGTGGAAAGCTGCGTTCAGTAAGGTGGCTGACAATGTTTGAAAAAAAGGGTGGTAATCATTCTTCTAAAGCTGCACGGTGAAATGTCACTACTGGAGCTTCTGTTCGGAGGAAAGCTGATTTTCTATGTGGCTGTCAGGAAACAGCAGAGCACGTCTTGAAAACAGATGTGCCACTTGTTGCTAGAAGGTGGCTGTCACCATGAATGAGGACTTCAAGTGTGTGGCACTGAGACATCCTCCCGTGCAGCCGCAGCTATGTTTAGACTGAGGTTTCCCCCAGTGCCATTCATTGCTGCCCTCTTGGTGAGCATTGCCTTTAAAATCTGCCCCATATTTATGCAACCAGGTTATCGTGTTGAAGCTCTGCAGTTTCTGCTCTATAGATGGCCTCTCATGCAAAGGGGAAGAAAGGGCTGGAAAATGGGGTGTTTATAAGGCTATTCAGCCAAACACATCATTGGGTACTAACCTGAAAAGGGTACAAAGCAGTAAGGGTTGTGGTTTTGGAGTTTACTTGCAGTACTGTCCAGTTCATCCACTCCTAGAGGACTATTTTACACTGCCGTACGAAAGGAATGGCTCCTTTTTCTGTGTGCTGAGGACAGGATATGCTCTTAAGGAATACCCAGAAGAGACGGGCGTGAAATTCTAAGCCTTCAAGTACATTAAGTGAATTCTTACATCATTTTAAGGCCAAGGCATGTTTACTAGGTTGTAAACTAATAGGTAGGTGTTACAGTACTGAAATCATAATGAATTAATAGCATAAGTCCCAAAAGTATTTATTTTGGCTCACTGGCCTATATCAAGTGTAGCTCTATCCCAAAAGTGAATCCTCCAAGTCCTGTTGAGAGAGAGATGAGTGGCAGGAAGTGGTAAGACTGGACACTGTTGTTTCTGGGTTTGAAGCGCTGGTAACAGGAAACATAGTTTTTGCCCAAAAGTGGCACATCAGGGGTAGCTTCTCAGTGTGCCCCACCAAATACATTGGGGGATCAGGCTCCCATGGACTACTGGAATTGAAGTCTGTTTTGTGCAGCATCCTGGCTCTGGTGTAAAAGCAGCCTTCCAAGAGGGATGATCGTTTCGTTTAGTCAGGGAGCATTGAGAGGCCCAAGTCAGCTTGGCTGAACATGCACATCACATATTCCGTAGTCCACCCAGGACCAAATGGACCCCCTAAGTGTCTTCAGGGATCTGCATTTGTGAACGAAACAGATTCATAAAAGACCACTTTGAATTTTCCTCCGGCCGGCCTCTGGTCAGAAGGGCTGGCCTCCTTACTGGGTTGTGACCCGCTCCGTGGCCTTGCCAGTAGCAGTTCTGCAGCTCCGACAGCTTCACCCTGCCCTCCCCGGCCTGGGCCGTGCCCCTCGGGGCCAGCCCGCGAGCTGCCGCGCCTCACGGCGGCACGGGAAGTGCCCGGAGCGGGCGGTTCCTGTCACGTTTGTAGTGGCCGGACTTGGAAGAAGGGCTTAAACTTTCTCTTCCCCGTTACACTGGGACAGCCGAGACCTCGGAGGGCAGAGCCAGCGATAAGCGGAGGGGGAAAGGGAGGGGCGGGGAGCGGCGACCCCACCCCGAGGAGCCCCGTAACGGCCGCCGGTTTCTCCGCTTTCCCTGGCTGAGAGCGGCCGCGTTGGGGGGGGGGGGGGGCGACCTCTCTCTTTGTGTGCGTGAGAAAACGTCAATCATGGGGCCACGCCGCCCGGTGAGGGTGCAGCTCCTGCCCCCTCCTCTGGTCCCCGCCGTGGCTGTGGGTGCGGAAGGGCCGGTCCCCGGTAAGACCCGTCCCTGGGCAGGGCTGCGGCGGCGGATGGTCACCGTCTCTTCCCGCCCCTATTCAAGATGGCGGCGGCGCCTGCGCTCCTGGTCACGTGTCCGCAGGGCGGTTTCCCTGTGTCCCGCCGGGGGGGGCATAGGGAGGTGCCGTGTGTTGCATAACGGGACTGCGCGCGGCTGTTCTGCACCGCCGTAGTCGCGCGTAGGCTCAGTCACGCGCGGGTCCCGCCGCCTCCTTAGCTCGGAGGGGGCCCGCGCCCCCGGCCCCCAGTGGGAGGGAGGACGTGTGATACTGCCGCACACCCCGACACCTCCTCTCCCGAGGGGCTGCTGCGGCCGGAACGCTCCTGGAGGGAGCGAGAAGGGAGTTGGGGAGACCCCGGGGCTTTGTGGGAACGGCTTTCCATAATGGGGTAGTGGTGGTGTGCCTTGAAGGCTGCTAGCTCAGCGCTGGGCTTCCGGAGCTCAGCCTGCTGAACGGTCTGCAGGTGGTAGCAGAGCTGTTGTTCACATGAGCCCTGAAATGCTCGGTACCCCTGGCGAGCACGGAAATGTGAAGTCAGTCTGCGCTGGTGGTGGAGTGCAGACCTGGAGTTGAACCATGAGGTTCGTTGGTTCCTTACAGCAAGGACTGGGCTATTGCATGTGGCGCATCCAACAAAATGGCCTGGCCTCAGGTTTCAATAAGCCGCAATGAGTTCACCTGTGAAGAATTTGTGCTGAGTAGTCATCTGCTACAATATAAAGCAGTTTGGTTTTTTTCCCATGTTTGGGATTATGATTTCTGGGTAGGATCTGTGCCATCTGGTAAGATTAAGCTCACATTGAAGTTACTTTTTGACCAACAATTAATAGGATTGTTGCTCTTCTTGGTCTCCTATTTTAATGATCCTTTGAGAACTTACCATTTCTAAGTGATATGTACTAAAAAAAAAGTTTGCTGACAATTCCAATAGTTGTAGGAGAGGCAACTGTTGGGTCAGGATGGTCTAGGAGTAGGATTGCCTTATAGTTGCATAAGCTTTGTTTCTTTAAGAAATTCTTCTGATTTTTTTTTTTTTTCGTAAGGTAGAAATTCTACAATTTGCAGATTTTTAAATTAACATGTAATTTGTAATAGCAGCTTTTGGAAGAAAAGTCAATGGTACATTAAATTGTGCCAAAGATGAACTCTGAATGTGAAGTTGAAGTGTAAGAATAAATCTGCAGTGTTCACATCTGTAGTCATAAACCAGGCATTATTGCGCAGTCTGCTGATACCAGTATGTATATTGGTTTACGCAACAGATCACATAGCTCAATTCTTGTGTTGATTATATTCATCAGTATCCTAGCTGTTTGTATCTTGCTCCATCCCATCCAAGATCTGAGATTAGAACACAGAAATGCTGAAAGAGATCTGAATATGTGCAAACATAATATATGTGACTTGCATTAGACATCGGAACATTTAATCAGGCATACTTAACAGTAGTAAAACTAAGGTTCTGTTGAAATACTCGATCTCCTAGAGATAATGGCTTGCTGACTAGTATTATAATTAGCTGGCTGGAGGATTCTTTACAGAAGTCTCTACTTACAAAGAAAGGGAATGTTTCTATTTACAGAGTATTTTTCTTAGTAGGCTTCTAATTATAGTATACTCTGCAAATTAGAAGTGCTTTTATAATTGATCTTCAGTCATTTGCAGCAGAATAAGGTAGTAAGACTTGGTTTTACAGTCAAAGTTGTCTGTGGGAGCAGAAGTAAAGGCAATCTCATTTTGAAGTTGCAATATGCTCTTTTTTTTTTTTTTTAGTGCTGTAAAGTTAAGGAAAAGTGCGTCTTCAGAGTTTGGCTTAAATAAGAGACAGAAAAATAAAAAATATCATTTGACTCTTGGCAAAAATCTTGCAAATGGTGGTACACTTCCGGAAAATGTAAAAGTTTTGCCTACTGAGAGAAGTAGTACCCCAGCTCCTTTAGTGAACTTAACGCCCTTGCCTCTGAACATGAATTTCCCTGACTCCAAACAGGAGTTAAGGATTTACAGAAACATTACTGGAAGTCTTCCGGAAAGGAAGTAATAACTAGATAAAAGACAATGCTTGAAATGAAAGACTCCTGGCTAAATGTGCATGCTAATGTTCCAGGAAATTGTGGAGTAAAAACTTTCACTGCTCTCTGTTGTTTTAGTCGTTTGTTTTCTGAGTATGAGGTGTTAGGACAAGTTTGTAGCCTTGCCCAGTCCCTTTGTACTAGGGTTAATCCATGCCATTTTGTTCTCCAGCATCAAATGAGCACTGAGGGCATTAAAAATATACCCATAACTTCCTAATGCTTGTACTTAGGTTACTGTTGTTAAGCTGTGGTCCATTTTTGAGTGTTGCCCGGTGTTGGCTTATCTGTAGATAGCAGGGTGTCACTGGGCTTGGCGTACCAAGTACTTTCAGCTCTTGGAGCTGCAGAAGAGGATGCAGACAGCAGCAGTAAGATGGTTGTATTTATGAAACCACTGAAGTCTGTAGGAGTCTGTGTACTTAAATCTGTCTTCTCATTGTGCCAATATCAGTGTCTAGCCGTAGCTGCCCTAGCAAACACTACAGTTGATTTTCTGTTAACTACAATTAATACTAAATGTTTGCTTTTCCTCCAAAACTCGGTGAATTTCTCAAAGTCTGAGGGTTTACACTTTCAGAGACTGAAGCTTGTAGAGGGCAGGCTCAAAAATCTGGCTGAAAACTGCATTCCTTTGTGATCTTCTTGCCTTTCTTCAACCTCTTAATCTTGTCCTTTTGTGAGAAGAAAGTAAAAATACTTTTAATAGTGAAAGGAGAATCAATGCCTTGGGAAGTGTCTTAAGAGCAAGATAAGAACATGACAGAGAGATTTTCTGTTATTTGGAAAGCCACGCATGAAAGAATACTTTTAAACTATGCTGCTTAGATATCTTGAGTTCAAGGATTGGACAACAGGACATATTACTCTCTGCTGGTAGTTAAAAGTAGTAATGAGGGCATTGGCTTTTCTCAGTACTAATAGTACTTCAATGAACCACTTGTAAGGGGCAAATGTTTCTTAGATCTTTCCATCACCGTAGACTTTTGTGAAATTAATTTTTATATTAGTCTGAAACGACACATTCAAGTAGTTTTCTTCTTGGCATAGAATTGTAACAGTACTGAACTTACACAAAGCTGTTGGATAAGCAACCAACTGGTGATGCTGTAACATCTGGAATGTTGCATTGCTGGCTTTAGCTTCAAGTTCCCTACTTTATGATGAGCTAGCTAGGTTGCGCTGAAATTGTGGTTTAAATACTGTTAAAAGCTCAGATGAAGATGAGACTTGGAGAAAGAATTTGCTGTGTTTCTTCCAGCACTGTAAATTGTTGCTGTAGCCGACATGTCTGGTACTCAAGTGTAGTTGCCACAGGCCATGATAGCTGAAGTTGTTAATGCTAAGAGGTCATTATGTGCTTTGTCTTAAAGTTGTGATGTTTTCACCTTGCTACATGTTAGTTAATATGTGATTGCTGAAGCTGTCATATGGCCTGCCTTTCCTCTCTGAATCAGCTGATGTTTTTTCAAAAGGTTTCTGTCTCCCTCAGAGTGTGGTGTTGCTGCCTCTTACAGCAACTCTTAAAATAGTTTCACTGAACAAATACGCCTTAAAGTACTCTTGGGCAACTGTGTGTACTGTCTATGCAGTCCAGCTTTCTTAGGTACAAGTTAATAGGGCAATTGTATATTACCCATTTGAACTGTATGGTCAGCCAGGCAGACTTTTATTTCACATATTACGGGATTTTATATCTGGTCACAGAACCACAAAATGTCTGAGGTTGGCTGGGACCTCTGGAGGTCTGCAGAGGTCTCAGAGGTGGTGAACCATGACAGCTTTTGTGTATCCCCAAGGATGGATACTCTGCAACCTGTCTGCAAGTTACCCTCATAGTGCAAAAGCTTTTCCTGATGTTCAGAGGGAAACTCTTGTGTTTCACTTTGTGCCTATTGACTCTGGTCCTGCCACTGGGCACCACTGAGAACCTGGCTCCAGCCTCTTTGCACCCTCCCTTCAGATGTATAGGTCTACATTTTTATATGCGTCGGTCCTCGCAAAGCTGCTTTCTAGCTGGTTAAGCCCCAGCTTGTATGGTGCCTGTTGTTGTTCCTCTGCAGGTGCAGGACTTCGTGCTTCTGTGTGTTGAACTTCATGAGGTTCCTGTCTGCCCATTTCTCTGGCCTGTGATTCCATGTGGAATAAGCATTATTGTTCCGGAGGTTGATTTTGCGTGTGAAAAGACAAGTTAGCAAGTAGGCACTTAAGTTGATTTTTGTCTGTGGCTGAAAGAGAGAACTTCTGGTATGTCTTTTTGGTGGTAGATCTTGAGGCAGGTTCTGCTAGTCCTGTAGGACAGCTCTCAGCATCTCAAACCGATCAGGCAGTGCCATTGTGTAGTTCAAAAGCTTGTGAACTGAAGCGTCACTTAGCAGCAGTGTCAATTGGGCAATTATCTTGATGTGCATTTAGCTAATAGCTTGTCCAAGACAGTAGAGAATTTTTTTTTGTATAGGAGACAATCTGTTGCATCACAATTTGTCAACATTAAACAGATTTTGAATCATTGCTGCTCTGTGTCTGCATTTGTGACTACTAAATCTGTGTGCTGATTTCCATGTAAGTATTAGATGGTAAGCATGTTCTATTCCTGTATCCAAGCAACAGTAAGAATTAGGTGGTAGAGTGCAGATGCAGTGCCACACAGTCCTCTGCTGCTGTTGTCATCAAGAGAGGGTTTAGCAGTGCACAAGTATATGTGCAGTTTCAGCTGACTTGCTTCTTAAAAGGTGATGTTTAGCCTTTGTGCTAACGTAGCTAGATAGCTATTTATCGATGTACCGCAGCTCTGAAGCAGTAAGGGTGGTAGCTTGTAAAGATTGTTTCAAGCAAATCATGGCTTTGGTGTTTGAACTGGCACCACCTCTGTTAATGGTTATTCTGACATCACTCAAATTTGTGTGAAGTACAGATGCTGTAGTTAGTAGCTCATGATCATGTGTTAGACATTGGTTCTTCCAAGATGCCTTCTTTGATCTGTTTTTGTGTGCCACTTGCCACCTATAAAGAAATGGAAGAGCTGTGCTGGTTTACATCTGTACAACTTGCAAGGCTGAGTATTGCTGTCCCTAACAGCACATTTTCTGAAGGCTTGCAGGAAAATAAGCTTTCATATTTGGGCACATAGAATTAATCAAGTGATCCAGCTGCTGTAAGCAGGTTTCCCTTGTTAGTGATCATCAGAGCTGATGCATGAGTAGTTTTTTATGAAAGTGCAGTGCAAACATCAGAAGACTTATGTGCATCAGTCATTTCCTCATGATGATTAGTAGGCTATCAAATAACAGATTTCATTACATATTGCCAAACCAATACCAGCATGACATTTTTTGATCAGCCATCTACATTAATAGAAGGCAGAGTCTGGACATCTGTCATGTGTAGACTAGCTGACATTTGCTCAGCTGACATATGTTAGTTCTACAGAGCAGCATCCTTCCAAGCAGGATGGCTCTCCACTTTAGACATTTAGGGCTTGCCTTTACAGACAAGCACCTCCAGACATCAGGAGAGCAGACTTTGGCCTCACCAGGGATCTGCTTGGTAGGATACCATGGGATAAAGCCCTGGAGGCAAGAGGGGCCTGAGAAAGCTGGTTAATATTCAGGGATGACCTTTTCTAAGCTCAGGAGTGATGCATCCCAAAAAAGAGGAAGTCAGGCAGAACCACCAGCAGGCCTGTGTGAATGGACAAGGAGCTTCTGGACAAACTCCAATGCAAAAAGGGAGCCTAAAGAGGGTGGAAGCCAAGGACGGGTAGCCTGGGAGAAATAGACCTTTTCCAAGCAGCCAGGAAGCAGGTTAGGAAAGCTAAACCCCTGGTGGAATTAAATCTGACCAGGGATGTCAAGGGCAATGAGAAAAACTTCTATAGGTACGTCAGCGATAAAAGGAAGACTAAGGGAAATGTATGTGCTCCCTGGAAGGAAACAGGAGACCTGGTTACATGGGATATGGAGAAGGCTGAGGTACTTAATGACTTTTTGCCTCAGTCTTCACCATTAAGTGCTTCAGCCACATCACCCAAGTCACAGAAGGTAAAGGCTGTGACTTAGGATAGCAAAGAACCGCCTGCTGTGGAAGAAGATCTGACTCAAGACCATCGAAGGAACCTGAAAGTCCAGAAGTCCATGGGACCTGATGCATCCACAGATCTTAAGGGAGCTGGTGGATGAAGTGCTATTGAATTTGAGAAGTCACAGCAGACCAGCGAAGTTCTTACAAAAAAAAAAAAGAAATGTAACCCGTATTTTGTAAAAAGGGAAAAAAAAAAACCAAACCAAAACAAAAAAAAACCCACAACTGGGGAACTGTAGGCTGATCAGTCTCACGTTGGTGCCTGGCAAAGTCATTTAGCAGATCCTCCTGAAAACTATGCTAAGGCATGTGGAAAATGAGGTGATTATGGACAGCCAGAATGGCTTCCCTAAGGGCAAAAAATTTGGCCTTTGTGGCCTTCTACAGTGGAGTTACAGTGTTAGTGGATAAGGAAGAGCAGTAGACATCAATCTGCCTGCACTTGTGCAGAGCATTTGACACGGTCCCTCAGTGAGTAGAAAAGTCTCCAGGAGAAACCTTATAGCAAACCTCCATTACCTGAAAGGACCTACAAGGATGATGGAGAAGGAATTTTTACAGGGCCATGTAGTGACAGGACAAGAGAAAATGGCTTTAGACTGACAGAGGGTAGACGTAGATGAAATATAAATTATTCACTATGTCAGTGGCAAGCCCCCAGAGCAGGTTGCCCAGAGAAGTTGTGGCTGCCCCATCCCTGGAAGTGTTCAAGGCCAGGTTGGACATGGCTTGGAGCAGCCTCGTCTCATGGAAGGTGCCCGTGCCCATGGCAGGTTGTTGGAACTAGATGATCTTTCTGCCCAAACTGGTCTATGATACAGTCCCAGGAAATACCACAAGTGATACGTGTTTTTTAAAATATGGTACTTACTCTCAGCCATATGAGGAAAGAAGTGTTGGATACAAAACTCTTGTCTAGGCTATGAGAGCAAACAATTTTTAGAGCACTCTCTTGGCTTGTTTCACTTTCAAGGACAAACACAGTTAATCCTCTAGCCTGTCACGAAGGTCTGTGTGATTATCTAATTATCTGGCAAGTGGTTTGGGGCCACCCACATTTCTTGCTTCACTGTACTTTAATCTTTGGAAGCAGCATTGTGAGCTGCAGTGAATCCTTGCATGTGAATGCTTTACAGTGGCAAAAGCTTATGCAAGAATTAACTTTACACTTGCATGTGTTGTGTGAATACATTTTATACACTGATAGGAAATGATTTAGCACTATTAGCTCTATACAGCATGACCATCAACGGGAACTCCTTGTCACCATCCCCAGTTTTAAAGGACTTGTGTTTGTTGTGTGACTGGCACAGGTAGCAACCTGCAGTGTCATTCCTAATATTCATTGGCTCTCCGGGCTGCCTAGACTTTCCAGTCACTTGTGTGCTGAAGTTGTCTGCTTTGACAATGCCACTTGTATTTTTGTTACTTGAGAGTGTTTGATGTAGAACTGTCGCAGTAGCTAACACCAAATGTGAAGAGTTATAATGCAGCTTAAGATAGGATCTGGAGCTGGCACAGAAGCAGCCCTTGCAGGCTGTAAGGTAAAGCAATGACTGCCCTGGATTACGCTACTGATTCCTCCTGTGTTCAGTTGGTATTGTGAAAGCTGTCATTCACAGAGTGCACACAGTACGTATTGCAGGTTTAGCCTTCTAAGTGAAGCGTTTTGCAAGTGAGTAAATTCTGACCTTCTTTACAGATGTAATGATTTATGAAATTGTTGATATCAGGACTTGTTTAAATACAGGTCTGAACCTGGTAATGTTTTGCAATTTAGAGGGAGCGTTCGAATGTGGATGTTTTTCACCTGGTATAGAATGCTGCCAAAAGTAACCATTCTAGAGTAACTGCCTGCAAAAAATATTGGAACACTGTAACAAAGATGATATATATGCTAGGTGAGAAGTGGTTTTCTGGTATTAGGAGGTGTAGAGAAATATTTAATGCAGCTTTGACTTGAGCTGAGCACAGTGCCTCTTTGAAATAAATCTCATTTCCACACCTTTCTTCTAAAAACTGCTTACAATTTCTTTGACTTCATAACTAGCAGTTATTTATTAGAATAGACTGTAATAAAACAAATAGCCTGGCTGAATGCAAAAGAAGGTCTGACTTTCCATTCTATTGGGTTTAGATCCCTTTGTTCATTTTAAAAAAAGAGTATTTGATTAGGTGGAAGTCTCAGCTTGTTCTTTAAAATGAATGAATCATTGCCTTCAGCTCTTATGCTGATGATTTCAGATGTGGAAAAAGGTATCTTAGAAATGTAAAAGAAATTGAATAGTTTGAGAGCCTCTGTCAGAGTTAATCCAAATGTCTGTTGCCTTCTGCATGCAGTGTGAAAGAGATACAAAAGTGCTTTTGACAGAGTGCGTGGTTGTAGTTTATAAGGAAGGCCATACCTCTGCCAAAGAATTGACATTGATCTTTGCTAGAAATCTGGGTTTGGTTGTTTGATTTCACGTCAGGAAGACATTCTCTCATACCAAAATACATGCTAAACTTGTTAGCTTATGTAGTTCGAGCACAGCCAGTTAATCATAGTAGTAGTGCTTTTTATGGACAGTCTTAAATGAGTCACAGTTTTAACAGGGTAACTTTAATGCTTAAATGCCAACTGTTTTGTGAATAATGCATGACCAGGAGTTAACGCTTGAAAAGTGAAGTGCTTGGGTTTGGTTATGTCCGCAGTTACTGTGAAATGTCTGACACTACAGTATCAGTGGGAGTTCTGAGGAGATCTGAAAGTGCTCTCCAGAGCATGCTTGTGTGTATTTTCATTTTGTTTATTGACCTAAACTTGGAAGTGTACTAAAGCTGTTAAAATGCAGTCTCACTGTTACACAGCTATTTTCCCTTTTTATTCCATGTCTGACATTGTGCTCATAATTTATTAGATATTTGAAACATGAAACACTGTTTTGATAAGTTTGCTGAAATTGTTTTCTGAATGGCTAGGGACTGGTGTGAGTTTTATCTTCAGGAAATAAAGCATTCTCTATATTTTAAATCTGATTGTTTTGAAACCTGAAATTACTGACAGGCAGGACACTGATTTAGATGAAACAGATAAAATGTCATTCGTTCCTCAGCCCACTGTAGCATGATCTGAAGGCACATAGATGTTCACTTGCTATATGTGTACTGCTGTTGATGTGACTGATTAAATTAACAGGATGCCAAGGGCAGACTTGGTGCCTGTGTACTTACTGGGTCCTAAATGAGTTGCATGTATTGTTAGGAGTTGCCACAGTTGAACCAACACTATAGAATCCTAGAATCGACTAGGATGGAAAAGACCTTAAAGATCATCAAGTCCAGCCATTACCCCAGGACTACCAAGACCACCACTAAGCTAAGTCACTATGGATGATGAAAAGCTGGTTTAGTAAGATGAAACCAGTTTTAGCTGGTACATCTGTCAAGTCTGAAGAAGTTAATTGAAGAACTCTCAAACTGCAAGGGAATTCCAATGTCTTTTGACACCTCTGTGCTTCCTTATTCTAATGTGCTTCATATGACAGTCTTAGGGACTCCTGTACCAAACAGTGTAACTAGTCTTGGCTGCTGGTTTGTCTCATTACGTTGCACAAGCCCTTCAGAAAAAAAAACCCACATGTATTCTGGGACTTGTTTTCAAAATCTTAAGCTTCCTTATTTAAAAATGAGAGAACTCTTCCAAGATTTGTATTTTTCCTCTATCCGTGTTTGGTTAATGTCTTTCAGTGGAGTCATGTTCTTCACCCTGAATGGGAGGAACAGACTTTGAACTTTCAGTGCACATCTACTTCAAAAAAATATTAATTTCTCCCGGGCATTTTATTTATTGTATTAGAGCTAATAATAAGATAGATATTTATTGACCTTCTAGTTTTTATGCAGGCCAGTTGCTAGATATTTGTGGTGCATTAAATGTCCTCTGTTTAACTTGCTTCTTTTGAAAGCTTTCCGAAGAAACCTACCTCTGTTTTAGCTTCCAGTGCATAATAAAAAACAGCATTTGTGGTGTTAAACAGGAAACCACCTTCTCTCCCCCTCTGTGTTGCTGCCACTGCTGCTGTCATTGATATGGTATTTACATATTGATGGCATTTAGGTACTTGCTAAGCTCAGATGTTATGCTACTTGTTACAGATAAACAGAGGTGCTTCACTTCAAATAGATTCACTAGTAACTTGCAATGTTTCCTAGTTCTCTGTGGATACATCTTTAAAGGCAGTCTCCCATTTTCTTGAAATGCGAATTGTACTGGTCAGCTGGCAAACCCAGTTCCATCTGAAGTCTACACCTCTGGCAAAACATGGCTGCATCGGATATTTTAAAACATTTTTGAATTTTGGCTTGGTTGGCCAGTTTGGTTTTTAACGAGACATGATCATTGAAGAATATGTGAATTGATACGTTTTTTATCTAAAGTTAGGGAAAATCATACAGACTTTTGTTACTCTAGAAAACACACTTGAAGCTTATCTAATAATTTTCTCCAATTTATTATTGTTAGACTAGTTTGTTCTTTTTTCTCTTATCTGCTGTACATGTTTTCTTGTTCTGTCCCTTCTTATGCACTATGTTAAAACTGTAATAATTCTTGGCATGTGATTTTGAAGTCTGCGTACAAATGTGGGGGGAGTTGAGGTTTCAGTCTGTGCTTTTCCCCATGGAAGAGAGGGTGTTGATGACAACTGGTTGCATTCTGAATGTTTAGTTAGTAAGATAATGCATGGATTTAGCTGTTAGGACCATATGTCCTGATTTCCTATATATTAAAGGCATCAGGCTGAAGATATGGTGCATGAATATAATTGAGGAAAATATGCTTAGAGTGTAAGCAAGTAGATGACTTCACAGGTTAGTAATTGACAGAGGTCATACTAACTGTAAATTAGCAGTGAAGTTCTGAGCTAATGGTATTGTCCAGCTTGAGGAACCCTAAAGGCACATGATTTATTCCTCACTCTGTTCCATTTTTAAAATACAGTCAGTAAAACACTGAAGGTTATAGCTGACATTTAATAAATAAATTAAAAAAGTAAGAACTGAAATGGCTAATGACTACCTCTTTGCCACTGTAAAGAACTTCAGTTTTTTTCTCCTGTAGCATACCAAATAAGGAACTTTTTTAATTTCTGCTGTTTAATGCAAACTTTGATAATACAATCCTAATAAGACTTTTTTTTTTTCCCCTTCTTAATTTAGAATGACTTTTCGCATAGTGACTGTATGTCAAGTAATGAGACCAGTTTGCTGGAACGAACCACGGCACCTCACGATGGACTGCCAATGGCTTCCCATAGACCTCAGCGAGAAGGTATGCTTGAGATTTCTTTTGATAGGGTTCTTTAATGTTAAACTGTCGTAGTAGTTGTAGAAATCTCGCATCTATCTTGCTGTTCATCTGAAGGAGAAACTGCAATGATTGGGAAGTGTAATAGCTGCTCTGCTGCCTACTTGGTCTTTTGATTATTATAATAAGCTGTCATTCTGGTTTGCTGCTAACCACTAGTGACTACATGCATGAAAATTGATTGCAAACGGGCTTCCTCCTGAAAAAAAGAAGTAGGATTTGCAAGAAACCAAGAAAATTTTAATGCAATTTTATTAATGGTGTTTAGATTTTTTTAACTAAACTTAACATGAAGATAATGTGAAATAGCAGAAAGCTTTTGCACTTGATTCAGTTGTATTTGATTAGTCTTAAAACCCCCCAAAAATAAAAATCACACATCGGGAGATTTTGTAGCAGTGGTAGTTTGGAGAAGTGAGAGGCTTTCCATAGCAGTCAGTTGTCTTTGGCTATGTTAGACAGCGTGAGAACAAGGCTTCAGAGAGTAAACAGAACTCTTCTGTGCAATTGCCAGCACAGTGTTTTTTAAGAAATAAACATTATTGAAAACAGATTTATTCTTTCCCTTTATTCTCCAACAAAATTAGCAAATCAGTTCTCAAAATTAGTCTATGCTATCCTACAGATAGTGAAGAGCTGGCAACCTGGGAAAGCTATTGCTATTCTTTTTTTCTTCTTACATGTTCTTTGTCCTGTGGAGATTTAATTATACTTTGAAGGCAGGCAATTTGAGTTTCAATTCCTTGGGGGAAAAAAAAAACAAAAAAACCCAGACCTAAAAATCCCCAAAAATAAAAAACAAGCCAAAAACCAATGCAGGAGATTGTGGCTGATGGCATAAACCAAATGTGTTTCAAATCCTTTTACAGAGTTCAAAGTGTTTGTACTCACAAATTAGAAACTCTCTTTAGCAGTGCTCTTGAATTAAGTAAGAGGACAGAAAAGTTGAATTAATCAGTCTAGCAAAAAGTATGAATATTTCTCAGCATTTGCGTTATCATATTTAGAAACTACAGTGAAGGATCAGAATAATTTTGTGGTATTTGATTTATGTGTGTGTGATATTGAGTCCCTGCTACAGAAATCTCCTTAGAGATTTCTGGGTTAGAAATAGCACTGACAATAAAATAGACGTTTTATTTCCAGCTATCATGAATATGATTTTTAGAAATATTGACTTATACTTACAGTGAAAGCAGTGTCATGCATACATGCTTGACTACTCTTCCTGAATGCATGTGTTGTGTCCAAAATAGATGTAGAGGTATAACATGCCTCACTGGCTTGTATACTCAAACATTTCTTCTCAGTGTAGCCATTTAGAATATTTAAAATGTGATTCCATTTAAAATGGAAACTATTTTAAAGCTGTGTGATGAAACTGTGGAACTGTGCAGCAACAACACTGTAATTATCTCTTGTATCACTGACAAAACATCCAGCAGCAGCAAAAAAGAAGGAAGCTGAAGGTGCTACCATGAGCAATAAAATTTATTTATACTTGAGAACAAGTGCATGTAGCATTTAAAACATTGAATAGTTGAAAATAAACACACACTCATTAGAAAATAAGTTTGTCTTTAAATGTTAATGGTGCTAGTTTCCATAATTATGTATGTTAAATATATGCATGTAGTGAAATGCAACTTAAACTACTATTCTCAGTTCCAGCCACGGGCATCAACTTTTTATTTAACTTACACAAATACCAATTGAGTTGATGGTATCAGTTTTAACATTGACCATTAAGAAACTTTACTAGACCACAACTCATGTTATGCTATAGTCCTTTCCTAACAGTGCTTTAACAGACAGGTAAAAATGTAGATCAGTAATCATTCAGCTTTTCGTGGTATATTAATAGAATTGTAGAATCATAGAACAGTTAGGGTTGGAAAGGACCTTAAGATTATCTAGTTCCAACCCCCCTGCTATGGGCAGGGACACCTCCCACTAAACCATGCCACC
>JASSUY010011037.1:0-15274 GCA_032466535.1 Forpus xanthops
AGTGTTCAAGGCCAGGTTGGACACAGGGGCTTGGAGCAAGCTGCTCCAGTGGAAGGTGTCCCTGCCCATGGCAGGGATTGGAGCTGGATGAGCTTTAAGGTCCCTTCCAACATAAACGAGACTGGGATTAAATGAAAGACCATGGATAAGAGTGGCAAAGGAGCAGTTTTCCCTCAGTGTCACCCCATACTTTATGGCGCCAGCTCTCTGCAATGTTGCACTCACCCCATGGGGTGCTGCATCCCATCCCTCACTACTGGTGGGGTGTACCCGTGCTGATGTGTGCCCTTGGGTTAAGGGCTCAAATCCGGTGGCCTCTGGGCTCTGTACACATTCGGCTCCATTAAATCCCATGCTTTGTAAGGATTTTTGTGCCTATCACCACTCCTGAGCCAGGAACACCTCTGCTGAGCTCAGCTTCTCCTGCCTTAGCTCTTACGGCCCTTTTGTCTTCCCAAGGACACCTCCTGGCCCCTTCCGCAGCACCCAGGGTGCCTGGGGGCACTGAGAAGCCACATGGGCTGTGACACCCCTAAACACAACACAGGGTGATGGGGAAGCAAAGCCACAGGCGGGTGCTTTCGGAGCCCGACTCCAGATCCCTCTCCCTGCTCCTTGTAGCCCCCCCCAACCAAACAGCACCCTCGGGGGCTGCGCGGTGGAGCTCTGCCTTGGCCCCCCCCATCCCTACATCACCCAACGAAGTCACCACGCCGGGGGTGTCACCTGCCCCCCCAGTGGATCGGTGGGGGGGAGCCCCTCGGTACCCCCACTCCGCAGCCGCTAGATGGCACAGCGCGCCCGGCGCAGCCTGCGCGGGGTGGAGCTGGCTCCGCGGGGCTGCGCGGAGCGGGGGGACCCGGGAAACTTTGCGGGCGGTCCGAGCGCGCCGTGTGCGGGTTGACATTGCCGTGGACGCGCCTCTGGCAGGGGCAGCGCCGGGTGCGGAGGGGTGTGCGCGGGGTCTCCCAGCAGGCCGCCGCCGCCGCGGGTTGCCGACCCCGGTGCGCAGGAGGAGGCTCGGCCGGCCGGGTCTGGTTGAGGGAGAGAACCGAAGGTGTGCGCGCTCGCCGTGCGGCGGGACGGTTGGGGCGGCGGCAGACTTTCCCTTCCCTAAAATCTCAGCAGGGACAGACTTCGCTCGGCGAATGGAAGAGCTCTTCAGCAGTACGCTGGGAAGCGGCGCTGTTTATTTTGTGTGAAGGCGAACGGCAGACTCTCGTGATTGGTGAAGATGCTGCTAAAGCTTTAGAAAAATAACCCGGAGGTCGGAGCCAAGGGGAGGGGGTAACAGGCAGCACCAGATCCCGCTTTGGCCCTGCAACCAAAGGCCATTAAAGCAGTAGGAATCCATTCCCTGGCATGAGAGAGTTTGCACACAGACCCCCAGCTTCTATCGCAATTTTCAGTATCCCTTCCAAAAGGCGAGCTTTCCTTCTAGGTGTACCTGGGCTGCTTTCCATCATTGCTGGAAAGTAGCTGTAACACGGAAGTATGAAGAGTACTATCAACGAAATGAATCACTTAACTGATTGGGCTTCTTGTCCTGCTGTTGTCTTCCGCTCATTTTGTGTTATCTTCCCAAATTTTGTTGTTACAGCTTTAGATCTGCTAGCCTGAGTGTGCAGTAGCTCAGACAACTGGAGTAGCAAGGCAGCCTGCAAAATTCATGATAGAAGTGCAGGAAATCTCTAGTGTAGAGATGGTCAAGATTTGAAATTAAGGATTTATTAAAGGTCAAGATGACCTTGGAGATTGTGGATACAAGGTACTCAAACCTTGATTCTTTTTCATACCTAATTCCATGGCTTCCCAAGGACTGTAACCGGGCTTTAGGGCTCGTCTACACTGGTGACCTGTTCTGTGCTGTACCTTCATGAGCCTCCCACTGCAGACTGACCTCTGTGGGCATGATGGACCACCTGTGCTGAGTTCCTCTTCTGTGCACAAAAAGCTAGAATGGTGCCAAGGGAAGTTAAACTGAGATAACTTTGCTTTAAAGTTATATGGTTTGTAATCCCTAATTCTTCAGGAGCACCTCAGGCTAATGAAGGCTGCATGAAGAAACATATGAGAAAGGGATTCTGCTTTTAGGCAAACGGATCAAGAAGTAAAAGTACCTACAATTGTGGCCCTCACTTTGGATCATGAGTGCCCAGATCTTACTTTGGGCATCCCATTGGACAGCCTTTCTCACTGAGTTCATGGATCAGGTCCTTAACATGTCTTGGAAAAACTGCAGTATGGGGGCAACCAGCAGTTAAAATTAGTTTCATGCCACGGCTCGCTAGGCTGGAGTGTGAAACCTCAGTGCCAGCTGCTTCATCTGCTCTTTATTCTCTGCTGTTCCAGAGAATTTTCAACCGTTTGTGACATTAGCATCCCCTTTTTGCTTTTATGTCTATCAAAAAGGGAAGATAAAATAGGCAGAATCCCTTGGTTCTGCCTGTTGTGTGATTTTGTAGCCAAGAAGAGGAAGCCTAACATTTGGTACCTCTCTGACTTTGCTGTCCCTAAATGCGGTTGATGTTTCATTGATTTCTTCAAAAATAAATTAAGCTGGAGAGGACTGGGCCACTGAGCTAGAAAGCTGAAATGCTTGCACAGGACTTAAGATAGGTCAGTAGCACACTGTTAAATCTGCACTATCCATTTGGATCTCATTTTCCAGCGTCTGTTCTCTCATAAAGGAGCAAGAAATGGAAGAGTTGTTTAGGATGTCTCAGAAGCATAGTAAAAACTCAGGGTTTGTTGCCAGAGATAGATGGAATAATGTCTTTGCTCTTTCTTTTGGGGGTGTACTGAATTTCAATTCCAACGTGGAGGAAATGGACCTGTGAGGATGGCTGGAATCAGTGCAATGTTAGCGTCTTGGTGGAGCTACTGTTGTGTGTGTGAGGTGGGCTTTCCCTAAGCTGAAACTTTGTCTCCCGATGTGAGCTGATTGCTCTGGGGAGCCTTCCTGATCCCTCTGAAATGGTGTGAAGTATTTCAGGCAGTGGGGACCTGAAGGCAGTGGTAGTATGCAGGTGCCGGCAGTCCTGTGGCTTCAAGAATGACACAGTGATGCTGTGTGCAGCCTCCTCTTCACGTTTGCTCACCAATGAAGAGATGTGTCTTAAGCAGACAGCCCTCCATGTGTTCCTCAGGTCCCTGCTGTAGTCTTGAAGGAAAGCAGAGCAGCTTGGGTTAAGGAGGGTCTGTGGACATCAGAGCTGTGCAGTATGGAAGAGAGACCACCATGGGGAAGGCTGGGCAGCAGGAAGACACTGTTAGCCTACTGCTCTCAGGGCTGTCTGCTGAACCTGAAGCCTAGCTCAGGAGCTCTTACTGAGCGAGTGCTCGTGCTAGGGAGCAGATGAGACCTCTCTGCCAACCATCCCTACCCCCTCCTTTCCAACCTCTCCAGTGACCTATGTCCAAACTGGTCTTCACAAAGGGAGTGCTTTCTAAAATCCTCTCAGTGCTAATGAAGTCGAAGTTTCCTCATTATCCTAACACCTTATGTGAGGCACTTTGCAATTTTGCCCTTTCAGAGGGCATTCGCTTCCTTTCTTGTCTCTACACACTGTTTAAAGACTTGAGAATGTGTGAAGTTTTCTGGCCACCACTGCTTTTTCTCCCTCTTCAAGCTGTTCAAAATAGTTAAAGATGACATAGGCATTTCCAAGTAATTTCTTGCTTGCATGAATACCCATTTTAAGAACACCACTGTGTAGTATTTAGGTGCTGCAGCTGGATGTAACCTAATGTCAGCTGAGGTTGGTCTACTTGATTTCATTCCAGGTGAAAGATCTGATTCTTTTTCCTCCACATGCCACTAATTTCTCCGTTTCTTATTAGGAAGAAAATACTAATGCCTATATAAGCAGGAATAAAATCACTGAGGTTTTTCCCTGTTTTTATGAACTTCTCCCTTCCTGGTCATTCAAATAAAATAGATTGACATTCTAGTTAATAGAGACAAGCTGTCTGTTAGACATTGCAGGAAGCTGGTAACAGAGAGGAGAGACTACATTTCCAGGCAACAGATGGTAAGCCAGTTCTCCAGACCTCAGCATTCTTGTCTCTTTGAACTTGTTTCTCTCATCTTCTCTTGCAGATGACCTAACTGTCTTAACTGACCGTGATAGGAACTAATTTATTCAGCCTCAATAGTCTTTCACCAGGTCACTGAAGTACATACTAGATGTAAATTCTTACTTGTATCAGCTTTTATTATCTTTTTGGATATCAGCTCTGTGTATCTTGTTCATTTTCACTAGGGAAAACAAATTCACATGTCAAATACTGCAGGAGTTATATCTTCAGGCAAGATGTACCCACACTTGGAAATTAATGGAAATGAAACACAGCAAGAATAAGTTAGTATTTAGGGACAACAAAAGGACATTAGCATGGGCAGAATATATTGACAATCCCTGCTGGGTTAAATAATGTGTGTGATAAACATGAAATTGTGTGCTACTTCTGGTTTTATTATATATTGTTTAATGTTCTTAGGTATCTGTTTTTGGCTCTGCTGCTCAGTGATCAGTAGCTACTCTTGTAGGTATAAATGAGGAGGGAAAGCCTTGCTTGATAATGCTGCTTAATTCATAGGTAGTTAAGAGGGACATATACACCTTGACAGGTACAGAGCAGTGTTGCATGTTGCTGTAAATTTTATTCACCAGATGCTTGAGCAGAATGAAAGTTTCATTTTTAACCAAGCAGTCATTGTCTGGGTTTTACAACTTGTTGGACAAAACTGCACATACTGAGACAATTTGGGCTATTGGGAGTGGGGTGGCACCATATCTCTGCTGGGAAAAAAATGTGCCCTTTTGTTATTTATAGTTGTTCAGAGATTGTCTTCAAATAGTATATAGCACTGTCAGTCAGACTTCATTTCTTTGAGGTTGAGGTAATAATGAGATTTTCCTTATTCAGCTATTTTAGAGGCTCTACTATTTTGGCTACCCTCAGGGAATATGAAATCTGTTAGCACTTAAATCCATGACAACAGATAACTTAAGCAGTAGATTTAGCTGAGATAATGTGCAGGCATTTTAACTGGGTAAGATACAGGCCACCCTGGCATGAGAGAGCACTGAATAAATTCTGGCTCCAAGCACAGCAGCAGTTATGAATAAGGGTCTTTGGCCTTTGGGAGAAACAGGACAGTCAGGCAGTTGGAGGTTTCTGCTGCAGCTTGGGCAGGCTGTGATTGGGGTAAGGGTGTTTTAGTGAATTTTTACTGAATTTAGGTTCTTGGTGGTGTTTATGTGTGTACAAGATTATGTGATGTGCAAGGATTTTGATGGGATGTCAGTATTGGTTTTGAAGGACTGAAGATAAGAGGATGTGCAACCTTTACCTCAAGCACTGTTACTTGCTGAAGTAAGTGCCATCTTTCCCATCACTTCTTCTGCTGTTTGTATTTTTACTGTTACTCAGCTGATCAGCAGTAGGATCCATCTCTGCCAATGGTATCTGTGATGCAAATATGGAGCAAAACAGGGCTGAAATTTCCCATTGCTTCAAAAGACTTGAGACAGTAACAAGGGAATGAAGAGGACCAAGACAATGAGGCTAAGGCTTTAGGCTTGGCAGTGGTATATGCTGTGCCAGGCAAAAGATGATGGAAGGGCAATTTATTCTGCTTTGCAATACAAATAAAGTTCTTGAAAAGGTAGGTTGGTATTTCTGCAGTTTGGGAGGTTTTAAGTTGCAAGTGTCATGGTATAAATAAATGTCGCTGCGCTGTCTCAAATGTATCTACCATCTATTTAAAATCTCTATCCAAAAATTTATTTTCTCAAGATTCTATAGTAAAATTCTTTGAAGTTAGGTGGTCAGGAGACAAACTGTGGTGGAACATCAGTGAAGTTTATGTATTGAAGTCCCTGGGCTCACTTTTGAAAATGGGATTTAAATGGCTGACGTGTTTTCAGCTGTCTTTCTTACTGGTTTCATTTTTACCTGCCACCTCTGTTGGTAAGCAGAGGACAGCAAGGCATAAATGGCACAGAGTGCCATTATGGAGTCATTAGGGAGTGACTGATTGTTCACTGCCTCAGACAGCAGAACAGTAGCCATCAAATGAAGCCATCAGACCTCAGATTCAGGAGCAAGAGTTTCCATGGTTTCAAAAAACAAGCAAATTCAGGAATACTTCAGAAGCTGTTGAGTACAAAGTTAACACCACTGTCTCAGAAAGCCCTTGACCTGCAGATCCCCAAAGGCTGGAAAGTATTCTGGGAAAGAGCATTAGATGATTAGTTTGATCATGAGAGTCTTCCCAAGGCATTTCCTGTCAGTTGGTGTTTCAGCCAAGATACAGACATGGATTTAGTTTGAGCCAGTATGCTCCTTACAGTCCAGCACTGCAGAATTGAGCTTTGTTTTCTCCTGAGGTTGTCTGTGAGATATTGAACCTATTAGAGTCAGAATGTTGATTAAGCAGGTGAGCTGAGAAATGTTTTATTAGTCTATGTCACCTCAGAGAATGAGTGCATAACTTCAGATTGAAGCAGTGGGAAAAGTGGAGGAAGATTAAGATCCCTTGGCTTCACTGAACTGAAAACAGAAGACTTTTTTAAAAGTAATTTCTAGTGTATGTGACTCATGTTCAGGGCAGTGGTAGGTAAGAGTGGCTGTTTGCATGTTTCTTCACAGCTTACCTGTGCCAGGACCAACACTTCCCTGGCCTCAGGTTCTGAGTTAGGGACAAATAAGGTTGTCCCGGTGTGAAGACAATAAAATCTCAGTCTGGTTCAGACCAGTAGATTGTTGTGAGTTATTAACCCCTTTAGAACTATATTAATAGTTCTTCAGTTGGGAACTGTTGCACCTTTCTGGTCTGTGCACCATTTGTTTTCTGAAGTCTCAACAATGGTTTGCAAACAGCACCAAGCCTTCAACATACCTCTTCCTTGCTGCCTAAGGAGTAATTTCCATCTTCAGAGGATAACTGGCGTGGGCTTTGGGTTTGGTTAAACAGGTACACTGTTTTTGCTGGGCTGTTGACCTGATGTGGGATTTTTCAGGCAACTTTCTTTGATCTTTTTCCGCTACAGCCTGTCTTGGGCATGTTGTTGGTGGAGAAACCTTTTCTCTCATTGAAGAGACTTCCAGCAATGTTTGATAGTCTCCAGTTGTAAGGTGAAAAATGGCTAGAGCTCACCTTTTCTGCCCTAGTACAAATCTGTGCATGCCCTGGCAGATCTCATGTGGCTTCAGGACCTATAAAATCAGGACATTAGTTCTTTGGTCACTGATTTCTGAGCACTTGCTCTAAGCTTGATCAGTGAAGCCTGACCTTGAATGCCAGAAACCATTCTAAAAGGAAATGCTTTACTGGCCCCTATCACTTTTTCAAATGTGTTTTTAATAGAAAATAAGGTTTTGATTTAAAAATAAGCCCACAGAAAATCTGTTTCTATTGTAAATACTGATTTTTTTTTTTTCCCTGAAAAACTAACCTGTAGTTGGAGGGGAAAAAAAAAAAAAGAAACCTTAAACCTCTTTATTCTCAATGGGAGGTCAAAATCTTCTCTAGAAGAGGAAAGCATCTTTTTTTTCCCAAGCAGCAATACAGTGTTAATTCTTGCTAGTTTGATTCAGGTATTGTTTTGTAAATGAGTCAGTATTTTCATCTGCTTTTTCTTTTTTTATTGTTGTTCATCTTGGACATTTGCTAGCATATAATTATTCATACCAGTAATTGAATTTGCACATCTCCCACCCTTTTCAGCTGCTCTCAAAACTATTCTATTACATATTCTCTGTGTCTTTTTGATTTTCTCAGCTTATTCTGGGCAGATGAAAAAGCACACTTTCCAATGCATTTCAATTATCTTGCTTTTTGTCAAGATATATTTTCAAGTAACACACTTAATTAAAACTCCATTAGCTGTTTAAAAAGGAAATATCCCCTGGTGGCAAGCCTTTGGGACTGGCCTACTTCAGGTAATGAGTGCAAATGGATGTATGATACATATTGACTTGCTCAGAAATAAAGTGAGGTTTTTTGTCCTTTTCCTTGTCTTTTTATGTATAAATGAAGGCTGAAGATGTAATCTTTCCATTGCTTTTTATCGTTTAGACTGAGTCTATACAGATCTTCCTGAGAGTTAGATTTCAGAGCTGGGTTTTATTTATTTAACTTTATTTCACTTTATTTTATTTGGGTTTTTATGTTGGTTTATTTTACTTGTTTTTATTATTTTATCTTACAGTATTGTTATTTGGTTCTGTTCTGTTCTGTGTTATTGAAAGCAGGGCTGGTTGTACAGACTTGGGATGCCTTCTTGGCAAACAGATCCTCTCTGACCTTTAGTAAGAAAAAATTAGGACAACTTATCTAAGCTTTTTGCACTTTGCATCCACACTCAGCAAAGGCATAACTGTACCCAGCCTTGCAGCGAAGAGACTGTGCCCGGCCTCAGAGGTTTTTCCTTCTGCTGCTCTTCAACCCCTTCCAATTCCCTGCCATTCCCTTTGCACCGGAGCAGCCAGCCACTGAGGATGGTGGTTCAGGTTGTGGGAAAGCTCAGGTTGATCAGGGTGTTCTTCTGAACACAAAGTTCTCAAAGAGGGCTACTTTCACCACAGCTCTCTGCTGCCAGGTCAGCTGCTTGTTCGGGCAGACTGGGCTTCTATGGCTTGCAGAGCACCTGTACAGGAAGGCAGCTGAGCACAAAGACTACGTGGATGAGGGAAGGGAGCAGGAAGAAGGTCCTTGTGCAGAGTGGTAAGTGTTATGGTACATGAATAAAGTTTGATTTGTTTAATTCCTGGGGAGAAGCGTAACTAGAGAGCCCTGTAGGCTGTAACCCCGAGCGTGCCATTGCAGAGACTGTGCAGAAGGAGTTGAGGGTGTGCAGATTAAAATATCCTGAGCTTTGGGTGATGATAGAAGCCACAGTTTCCTGACAGCTATTTATTGTTCCTCCTTTTAATATATAATCCAAAAGGCTTTTTTTTTTTTTATCCAAGAGGGTTTTTAACTTAGCTCTACAACAGATGACTTAACTACTTTTTTCAGATCTTGAGGAGTGCAGCTTTAGCAAGCAAGAATGTGTATCTGCATATGTAATACTCTGGTAATTCACACCTGTTGAGAGAAAAGTAACAGATTTATATCCTAATAGTCTGGCATAGCAGTTCTAGAGGTGGGAGTAAGTAGTCGACTTTTGTACTTAGGTCCTCTGCTGCCAGACTCTTCAGAAATTGAAATAAAGAAAAAGATGAAGTTACTTTTGTTCAGTGCATATCTTACAGGAATACAGGAATGGTGGTGAATAAAGGAGTTTCAAATCACTGGTAGTGGATAGTAATCTAATGTAAATTCCCAGGCAGGTTAAGTTAGTGTATTCTTGATATGGTGCCCAGAGTAGAATGGGGGGAAGGGATGAGAAAAGATGAATCAGCTCTGATGTTTTGCAAGATCCTGTCTTCTAGTTCAATATTGTCTTGTTTTCTTTTCCTGAATTTATTCCTGACAGGTGGTGACAGAATGCTTTCATTAAAGCAAGGCAGATACCTTCCTAGAATCACAGAAATCATATGAAGTCTCTTGTGACAAACTACTATTCAGGTTTACACATGGCTTGGTTCTCTTGGCCGGCTCGTTAAAGTTTTAACCTTCCTCACTGCTGCCTAGCATGTTTTTTCTTCTGGGACCCGTTATTCAGGAGTGAGGACATGAGTGTACAGGCTGTGTCTCCTGCTGCCTGTCCCTGCCCACAGGGAGAACTGCTGCCTGCAGGAGGGCTGGTTACCCGCAGTGAGGTAGAACTTTTCCCTACAGAGCCCTTGCACAGTGGTTGTGCTGACCTCCCAGCGGGCTCAGGGCAGTACCAGCAAGCCCCCAACCTACTTTAGCACTACATGATGTTGAATTACTGATCAGCTATGGCATTCTTTTGCTAGAGCCTCTGAGGTTAGGGTACAGAGAGGGTAAGGTGGCTCTTGCCATCGGGCAATAGGAAAAGCTGGGCATAGGAAGCACTCCTGTGACAGCACCACTGTAAGGGTAGCATGTGTTATTAGTGCTTGCAAAGGGCACTTGTGCCTCCTTCATACATGGCTTGTGGAGCCAGGGTAGATCCTGGTGCTCACATGGTTTGAGTCTCAACGATTCAGGTGGGGTAGCTGTACCTCACCTCATGTGCCCTCAAAAGCTCAGTGCTAGAGTTTGTTGGAGCCTGTGCTGCCTGCTCTGGTTCCCCAGTTGTAGTTCCCTCATGAATTTCGATAAGAATGTGGGTCTCTGTCAGAGTGCAGCACCATGGGGACAGAGGAGAAATTACTGTCTGTGCCTGAGCAGGGTGGGTCAACCGCATAGCTTCCAGTTCCAGGGCTAGGAGCTGTGGGTGAATCGGGTCTCCATGTGTAGGGAGGGACTGGGGAGAGGAAGAGGAGCTACCTGATGAGCCAAGCATGGTCGTCATGAGTCTCAGCAAAGCCGAGTGCACTGGAGGTGGTTTTTAATTGCTGGTTCTGGTGTGCTGATCCTGGTGTGCTGATCAGCCACCTCCAGAATAGTCTGCCTGTAACAAGTGCCCAGGTGTCCAGGCTGGGTTTACTGTTCTCTATGGTAACTAAATTTAGACAGAATATAATTTAGAAATGAAAGAGACAAATCACTAAATCAGAGGCAAGCATGGCATTGAATCAAATGCAGAAAAAGTAATGCTTTCCCCACACTATATAACAATGAGTTCATTTGTTCCTTCCTTGCTTCTGGAGCCTGTTTTGATTTCATAAGCACATTTTCTTCCTTGGCACTGCTGCTGTAGGGATTTTGAAACTTTTTGTGTGTTCTCAACATTTTTGCTGTGCCTGAGATCAGCATTGTTATCTTTAGTGGTCCAAGTGTTTGGTTCAGTCCCCTGGGCCTATGCAGTGTCCAGCTTTGGCTGTCCTACAGGGCAGATTTTGGCCAACAGCTTTAGAGATGCTAATAGGGGGTGGTGGAAGGGGAGTGATACTCAGCACAGGGATAAGTGTGGATTAAAAACCTACTGTCTTGATGTACCTTAATGCTTGTAGGAGTTCTCACCTTTGCAGTGCTTATAAGCATTAACGAATCCTCATGGCACCATTATGAAGTGATGTAGATATGTATTATCGCTATGAATCACAAGAGGGCAAGAGATGAATTCTTGTTGTGTTACCAAAGAAGCCAGCAGTTTTAAATGATTACCTTATCCAAGACAACTAGGATTTGTCTTTCTAAGACACTGCATTGTAAAAGCATATACTTGTGTAGGCACATACATCAGAGCTCTCCTGAACAGGGAGATGTTCCTAAACTACTGCTTGGGAAACCAGTGCAGCTTTGAAATAGCTGAGTGATTCTGCTGGGAAGAGCTGTCAGATTTTTATCTATCTCTGTTACTGAGCTTACTAAGGTTCTGCATCCTAATAGGATTTAAGATTAGAGCTTATTTAGCAATTTCAGGCTTTTCTCATGCAATTTCTCCCATACCTCAGTTTGAAAAGGAGGATGGAAAAAAGTGAAAAGAGCAGAATCACCAGAATACATGAGAAGTGGTGCTTGGGTCCCCGGGCAGTGTATGGAAGGAAAGAGAGCAGCTAAAGAAGGTGGTTCAGGACTGAGGATGCCTGAGAGGGCTGTGGTGGTTAAACTCCAGCTATGGGAGGAGGCATTGCTGAGACCTTCAGGGGCCTTTCTACTGGTTCTGCTGGAGCATCTTTGGCTGGACTCTGTAGGTCCTGGGCTTTATCTGCTCCTACTGCCTGCTATTGTCATCCTTTGTAACCAAAGCCTTTTCAGCATAGTTCCACCCTTGCTGCATCCACCTCCTCCCATCTGTATTTGTTCTCATAGCAGCTCCTTGGCAACCTGCTGCACGAGATACAGTCTGTAGCCTCACTTGGAGAATTACTCTAATCTGACCTCCTCTGTATTGCAGGCTATTTCTGCTTCATAGGGCTCAATCCTGCAAAGAGCTAAACTCAAACTAGACACCCTTAGCTGAGACTGTCTTCCCAGGTAGGTGGATTTATGGTTAAGAGCAGCACATATGGATGTATTAACAACTGTAGGGTAGAAATCAGTATGATGAATTTAGTTTTTCAAGTGAAGTCTGTAAACAAATTCTAGCCGTATAAAATCACTTCTTGAGGGAGAATCATCTTTTATGAATTATGAAGTTATGGTAAAAATGAAAGTCTGTTCAGTATTATTAATTTTAAAACACTGTCATGTATTTCTTTTACAAGCACAAGTATTTTCTGACCAGTGGTTGCTGAACATCATTTAAGTTTATATTTATGTGTATATATATATATAAAATAAATCTAGAGATGTGTCATGAGTACTATCTTGTAAAACAAGTACTGAGGGTAGTGAGGCATAGCGAGGAACTAGGGCACAGATAATTACGTTTCTGATCAAATTAAGTTTCTGCATACTGAAATATCCATGAAGCAACCCTTATGAGGCATTTTAAATGGCACAGAGCTCGCCAGCTGTGTCTGATTCTAATGCCCATTGCAATCTGTGTACTTTGAGCTCTACAGCCTGGCACTGTGACTCGTTCACAGAAAGGCTGACTGGCTCACAGCAACATCATTTCAGAAGCTGTAAAGATCATTCGTTCTGTACCTTGGGTTGCTCCATGATAACCCCTTTATTTTCTGCAGGCACTTCCCTTTCTGCTTTCCTGCCAAAGGAGGTACTCCCATAAACACAAACTCCCACAGACACAAACTCCCACCTTTGTTTGTACTGCTGTCCTCTTGGGGTCCATTCAGAAGTGCTGGGACCTTTTACACTTCACTGGCAGCCTCTGCAGCAATGGCTTGCCTCAGTCCTCGTCCCTGGCTCCTGCTATGTGATGCTTGTGTATCTCTTTCTGGTTCCCTCATGGCTACTCTGCTGTCCCTTCTCTAGCTCTCAGTGCTGCTCTATCTTTTCTGCAGTCAGTGGGTTGTGGCATGATGTTTCCTTTTTCCTCTCATTTCACTGAGTCCCATTTCTTTCTCGTTAGCCTTGTCAGAGCACCTTGGCATGGCATTGCCCTGTGGTTAGGACTTTGTGTATAGGTCTCTCTCATCTATCTTACACTGCTAGGATGTTTTTCAGATAATGAGGTATGAAAGAGCAACACAATTTACTCAAAGAGCTGGATTTGATTCAAGTATCACCTGTAAACCCATCTTTGTGAAAACAGGAAGCCTATGCCCCAATTTTTTACTAATAATATACTTTGAGAATTGTTCTCTTAGTGGTTGGGACATGCTGCTCCCTGAGAACAAGGCTCCTGTTACACTTGGGCAGTGTGAACCTCCCTATGCTCTCCATGGGCTCCTCCCAAGGAAGTGGGCTATTGATAAGCATTCAGTTTCCCCTATGACTTTGATTGTGTGTCTTGTGGGGTTTGTTTCCCTGTTTAAGAACACCAAGCTGATACTAGTAATAGTGATGAGTGAGCCTGATGCCGGTACTGTTGTATTTTTTGTGTTTGAGATAAATACATGGGAATTAATTCATGCTGAGGCATTCTGTGTGGTCCATCTCCAGTACATAAAAAAGGGGGGTGTGAACTCAAGCTGAGCTCGCTCTGTTTAAGTATCCCGAATTGCTACAACAGACAAAGAATTAGTATCTGCATGTCACATTTTTTGTAGTTTAATCTAATTGAGCTGTGTACGATTTGCTTTCTCACTCCTACTAAAAACAACTGATGATTGGTACCAGTGTAAGTTAGACATGAGTAAAATGCTGTTCAGCTAAGCAGTTTGAATAATGTAACAAATGGTGCCATTTTACGTGCCTATTCAGAGCACAGAAAATCAGTCTGCTTCCAGAACTGGAGCCCTGCCACTTCATTTATGGGTTTCTAGCAGTTTCAGACTTAGCAGTTTCAGAGCTGTGTTTATCTTACAGTTAACATAATCACACTGTCCAGTCATCAGGATATAAACTGCACAGATTATGTTCAGGAATTACACTGTGGAAATGCAGATGGTTCTGTTTAATGAGGTACAAGACCTGTTTTGCATGAAATGTATAAACCTCAATTATCCATACGCCACAAGGGACAAAGGATGATTTTGGTAATCAAGCTTTGAGAAAATGGTAGGAATATTCAATATGATAAGCATTAAGAATAATGACCTCACCTGGGATAACACAAGGCTCAGATAATTGAAGTGCTTCTGTTTTGAATTCAAAGTGTGTATTATTATTTAATGTTTGGGCTCCAGTTCAGTAACTGCTGTTAGTATCCAAGTCAAGAAGATCCAAGATAAGAGCCAAGTAGGTCCAAGTGTTTCTCATTGGCACTGTAGTCTTCAGTTAGCTATTACTAGGGACAGAAAAGGAGAATTGATAGCTTACTTCTCAGAGCCAATGTGACATTTTTACACAGTGCATTTGCTGACTCAAAAAAAAGATTAGTGGGGTTAATTTTCTCTGGAAGTTGTATTTCAAAGAGAAATGCTTTTCTTTTTGTTAAGGTTTGGAGCGCAGAATGTTTTGAGATTTTTTTCTTGCTCATTTAGAGTAAAACTCACTTCATTTGAATTAATTACTATTCCTATGGTGATACTTGAAATAAACACAATCTTGGATGCTCAAAAGCGGGTAAAAAAAGAAAAGACTAAAACTCATCGTATGAGTCTTACTTATAGAATCATTTTAACTCTGCATTCTGATGTTCATAAATTCCCCCATCCTCCTGCCTCCCATTATCACTGCCTTTTGGTTTTTAGATGCATGGAAGGTTTTTCAAACAACTCTAGCAGAAACCAGCTTCACATTACCTTGCCAGAGTGGTGGGGATCAACTCAAAATCATCTGGGTCACTACACTTTGAAGAGATCTATGTTTGCATTCTTGATAAATCAGCATATTCTCCTCTTTGAAATACCAGTAAGTTTATAGTAAATGAGGACATCCTCATGTTGGTATGGGTAGACTCTTTTGGTGGATCTCCAGCTGTTCTACTTCACTGCTTTGCATGCTGCCAGACTGTGTCTGAGTGTGTCTTCTGCTCCATGGACAGAACAGATAGGTGAATCCAAACAGAGAAGTATGAATAAATGATGTTGTTTGTCTGTTGAGATGCAGCCTGGGTCAATTCACTGGCAACTCCATGTCCTGAAGTCAAATCTGTAGCTGACACTGCTTCATTGTTCCAGTGTGCTGTGTGCTTGGAAAGTGATTTGTGGCCCGTCCATGAGCTCACTGACTTTTAAACACTTCAGTTGTTTGGTTGTAAGGCTCAGGTAGTTCTGCTGTCTGTCCCTAATG
>JASSUY010011038.1:0-34363 GCA_032466535.1 Forpus xanthops
TGTACTGAGAGGACAAGGGGTAATGGGTTCAAACTTAAACAGGGGAAGTTTAGATTGGATCAGAGGAAGAAATTCTTTACTGTGCAGGTGGTGAGGCACTGGAATGGGTTGCCCAGGGAGGTTGTGAATGCTCCATCCCTGGCAGATTGGACATAGCCTTGGGTGGCATGGTTTAGTGTGAGATGTCCCTGCCCATGGGAGGGCGGTTAGAACTAGATGAACTTAAGGTCCTTTCCAACCCGAACTATTCTATGGTTGTACGATTCCTTACTGAAATTTAACCCCCACTACTTCCATCTATCCTGGGCATGGAGAATAATTTTCACCTCCCTCTCTCTCTCTTTCTGTCTTACATCCTGGCAGCTAAGTCTGGTTCATGTTTCCCTTCAGGCTCCTTTGCTAAACCACCCCAATGCACTCAGCTTCTTTTCGTGCAGACAGCTTGTCCCATGCTTGTCCTGGGCACAGAACTCCAGCAGATGCCTTTCTACCCAGCTGAGGTGAGCCCAAGGATTTCATCAGCCAGCCTTTCATTGCCGTATCCTGGTACAGGATTCACCTCTTAAAACAGGATATCATTTCTGACCCTGGAGGGCTTGAATGTGCTGTGAGATCGATAGCCTTACTATGGAACTGCCTAATTGTTCCCAAGCCTGCACTTGTGCTGCAGAGCAGCACTGCCAAGATGTAAAATCCTGTATTAGAGCTGCTTCGGCTTGGTGTTTTACCATCTGTTTCTGTGGTGAGTCAAGTCTGTGTTGAACTCCTGTCATGTAGAGTATCCACAGCCCTTCCTTCCTTTACCTTTCTCTGGCATCAGCATGATCCTACTGATTGAAAACACTGAAAGCAGTGGAGCCTGAAGAGCCCTCTGCAGGATCTTACTGCTGTGTGATTATGGGGTGGTGATAAATACTCCCCAAGCAGAATTACCCAACAAGTGCTGTCAACTGCTCCAAGCAATTTCAATCTGTTCTATGTTTCCTTAGTTTGAGAATATCACATGTGAGAGTATCAAAAGCCTCTTGAAAATCAACATATGTGATTATCTGCTGCTTCTCACCTTCTGGTGGGTTACGCTGTTGAAGGAAAATGCACTGGTTTGAAATGATCTGACAAATTTATGCTGGCTTTCATTCATCATCGTGTTACTCTTCAAGCACCAAAAAGAACAAAACCCAGATCTGATTACTTGCCCAGAAAAAAATCTGGAACACTGCAGTTGGTTTCCTTTTTCCCTGTTCTAAAGATTGCTCTTTTAAATCACAAGGAAACTGCTAATGTTGCCACTTTGTCTTTTTGGTTTGGTGCAATGGATAAGACCTGAGCTGAGGAAAAAACCTCACATATGTCAGTAATGATGTGACAGGGTCTGTATCAGTTCCCATGAAACTGCTGGTGGTGTGTTTGGTAGGGAGAAATGGTGGCTTTTTACTGGCCTGGTTTGTCTTTGTGTGGTGTTCCAACAAGGAAGGCTGATATGACTTGAGTAAGAAGCTCTCATAAATATGTTGTGCAAAGACTTACTAATGTGCCTATAGGGATAAAAGGAGGAAAGTGCCAACCTATCACCAGAATCCATGTTTACCAAAGGGCCTTAAGGAAGAACAGGGAAAAAATGAGATAAACCTTGTGACTTGTGATGACCTAATATACAGTGATGAAAGTCAAGAAAGCAAAGGCAAGGCAGTGTGACATCATAACCCTCAGACACTGGGTGAGGGCTGTGGCTCTGCTCTGTCCTTTGTCACACAGGAGAAGCAGCAGTGTGCAGCTCAGGCAGTTTTCAGGCAACTAAAACATTCAGGGAAGGGATTTCCCTGTGTTCCTTTCTATCCTTCTCTTGGATTTACAATGGCTACCTCATTTCTGCTGCTCCTTAGATGTTAGTCCAGATGGAGCTGTTATTGCTTACCAATGGGCTCCTGTTACTCTATTCCGCTCAAATCTTACTCAAAGCCTCCACATCCTGGAAAGCTGCAGACAAAGAGGCTTTCCCTGTCAAGAGGGTTCCCATCTTCCTCAGCAGCTCAATGCTGTCCCATGGCTGAAGATGACAAAGCCATCCTGCAAACATCATCTGTGCACTTGCCTCCAGGATGCATTTGGCTCCGCCTGATCCTTGGCTAGAAGAATAAGGATTCACAAGCCTGGAGCAACATCACCCCTACTTTCTCTGCTATCCAAGCCTTTCTTGAAAGTATCTTAGCTGGGCAGCCAGGGTCACTTGGTGTGACTCTTATTGTCTTTGTGCCTCTCCAATGCCTCTGAGGTTTGGGTGCTGAGAGAGACCCCATCTCCCTGAGCAGGAGCCTTTCTATCGTGCCCAGCTGGAAGCCCCTCAGTCCCTGCTGCTCTTTCCTTGCAGTGATGACTGTAAAATGGATTTTCAGCACAGCATTTGTTATTTTTGCAACAAAGAGCAAATTCTTACTTGCTGGCAGGATATTGGAGCAGCAATTTAAACCATCATTAGCCTGGTGGCTACCTGTTAAGAGCAGAAACAGGAAGTCTGCAATACGTTCATTTCCTTTCTCCTCACCCTAGCAGATAGAGCGAGCAATGAATCACTTTCTTTATAACAATATAAGACTGTTATAGTTCCTCTTCTTGATCATCTTTTTTTCTAGGCTAAAGTTGTTTAATGTTCTTTCCTCTAGACTCTCTATAACTTTTCTGCATCTTTGAAGTGTCATCCCCAAGAGGAGAGGCAGTCCTCCTTTTGAGGCTTCACTGGGAACAAAAACAACAGAGTAATGGTTGCCTTTCACTTTATACCCTCTTTATTTATCTTATAGCTGATAAAGCAAATCTTTAACCTGTCTCTGTCAGCATAAGCTTTGGACATTCCCATGCAGTGTACACTGGGTACCGCCAACTGCACCAAGTCTGGGCTAGACTTTAAAAGGATTTAGATGCTAATTAATTTTATTTATTTCCTAAATACTTTTAGGAAACTGATCTCTTGCATATTCTGTTGAGACTGTTTTTCTCTTTATTAAGGTGTTAGTAACCATAAATATGGATTAATGGTTTTGCTTTGGGATCCCAATGCCTTGGTTACAGATAATCAAAAATCACCTTTTTCAAGACCTGAAGCAGGCAATTAAGATGCAGTATCAGCTCCACTTACAGTGTCACTGCCTTGACATGAAATCCTAGAGGTAGCACCATGAAGGAGAGATGAAAGGTGCAAGCTTTGCCTGATTTCCTTTGCACTACTGTTCTCTTTATGCTTCCAATTCCAATAAGGTGTCAAAGATTTGGGTGTTATATTTTTGGATGAGAATCAAAATAAAATGCTTCAGGCAAAAAGTTAAGTCCCGGAGCCTGTACTCTCAGTGGAATCCCAGCAGATCACAAAGAATCAGAGACATACTTCGCCCTGACAGCTTTCCCATATGATGAATATATTTTATACAGTGATAATTCAGTGTAAAGACCCCACTCTTATCTGTAATGAAGAAAATCTGAGGTCAAATACTTGTTAAAAAAAAACAAACAAAAAACACCCAAATCCTAACCACCCAAACCCTAACCTCCCAAAATCTCACCCACCCTCCCCACATGCACACTGTCCTTTTAAAGCAAATGATAGAAATTTCCAGGGTGCTTCAATTCGCAGTTATCTTCCAAACGATGTGGGGCAGCTGCTTGGTTTGAGCTGACTTTTCCTAATTAAAGTATTTAATTAATAATTCCTAGGTTGTAAGTTGGAAGTGCCAATATAACTTGCCCTTCAATGCAGCAATGCTTAAAGATACCTTTAATCTGAGGTAATTAATTAGGAAACATACTACAGTTCCCCTGAGGCAACTCCCCTAGCTAACAACTGGCACTACTTAAAAGCCTGTGTCTGCTTGAAAGTGATATACATATTAAAAGGTATACCTCAGCTTCTTATAATGGCTTTTACTTAAGTCACAATCTTTTCTGCTTTTTGAAATGTACAATAAATCCCTGTGCAAATATATCATCATGCTTCCACATTTCAGCCCATAATCTCAAACCCAATAAATCTCTATTAATCTTCACAGCAGCATATTCTCCCATAGTGGGACATAAGAGACTATTTCTGCTTAAGAAATTCATGAACTGAAGTACAGGGAACCTAGCTTGCTGACCCAAAATCTGTCTTATGGTAAGAAACAAGGCCAGAAGGATCTATAGCGCTGGTCCACGGTAAAGGCAGCACTGCCCTGAAGCAAAGGAAACCATTTGTTTTACTGTCATTACGTGGGGCTTCATCAAGGGAATGTGCAAGGGTGTTTCAAGCCTAGCCTTCAGGATTATCCATTCTTAGTGGATAAAATTCTGAGCAGGTTCACCCTGCTCTGAAGCACCTTGATTGAAACACACCAGGAGATGTGAAAACCAGAAAGGTTTGGATACCACTTTCTTTCCCTGGACCTCCAGGACATGTTTTATATTACTATTATTCTTCATTTTTTGAGGCTTTTGTCTCTAACTCTGAGAGCTGTAGGCTTTTTCTCTAAACTAAATACATAAATTGCAGATTGTCACACAATCAGAAGGCCCCAGGAGATCCAGCCTTAGGAAATACAGTAAGTGCAGGTGTTGCGAGACTGACAGGACTGCAGTGCACAAATGAGGCTTGCCACTTTAACTAAACATTTTCTCCCAGAGGGAAATGCTCCTCCACCGCCGAGAACCCATGGAAGAAGTTTTGCATTGTATTACCATGTAATCATATGGGCTTATTAAGAGCAATCATAGTAAGAACTGAAAAAGTTCTAATTCCAATCTGTCATGAGCACGCTAGTGAGTATTGCCTTGGCTGTGTGGGCAGCTTCATTTCAAGGCAGCGATTGCAGCAGACCCTTTTAGGAACAGGATTAGCTGATGTTTGGCTTGCAGAACAATTTAATTTGACTGAAAAGCTGTCACAAGTTGTTGAGTTTGTAGTCACATACAGCTCTCGAGCTAATAATATTCTGATAACACAGTGAGCACTTTTTCCTTCTTTAATGTATGTCTGAGACCGAATATGTCTTTCTCTTTCCTGACCTCATGATTCCTCTGTGTCTTTGAATGGTACGATGAGAGGTGAGAAGGCAGGTCTGTTCCAGATGTACCACTGCACCAAATTTAGTATGGCAACCTAAAAATGATTGTACTTCTTCAGTGAGGTAACACATACGTCAATCATATCTACTAGCTAAGTTATGACTGTGGCAGGAATACCCTACTGGAGCTTCTCGGTTCATCTGGCACAAGTGTCATTGGCTGTAGTAGAAAGTTAACAACAGGATCCAGATTGGGTAAGTGCTGAAAAAGTGTCTTTTCTCTATTTTCATTCCACTGAAGCAGCATCCTTCAAAGCACATCAGTCTGTGTGCCTGTTGCCCAGTCCTGGCCTATAAATTGTTCTTAAGGGTGTGATGACATTCAATACTGCTCACATATGTGGAGCATGTGCTTTGTATGTATTTCCCTTACTAACAGGAGTATTTGTTATTTCACGGCTATAACTACTGTGTCAAGGACAACCACTGTGCTACAGTTCAGATCACATAGTGTTAGAGGAGCTACAAACATGTAGGGAACGAACATCACTGTGTAGACAATTGAGGTTATTAACTGACGATCTGGAAATCTGACTTGCATGAGTACGATTCCCCTGAGAAGTTGAATGGGAGCATGAAAACAAAACAACACAGCAATGTCTCTTGTGCTAAAGCAGGCAGATTTTATCTGTTCATTACTCCATTGAAAAATAAGTTGAAACTATCTAACTCTGCTTCAGGTTGGAGTTATGATAGGATGATTCTCTTCAATGAACTCTTTCAGTTGTAAAGTTCAAAGTTGTAGTTCAAATTTATCTGTTTTCGAGAGATCACAAAATGTAAATCAAACCCTTGTGCTTCAAAATCCAAACACAATAAGCCTCGATGGTTCTAGCCTATAGAACTGATCAAAGACATAGTAATACTGTTCAAAACAAATGCTGTTTCTCAAAAGTTCCTCAATGCAAACACTCTACGTGTTCCATTCATTTCAGAGGGCTTTATTAGGAGGCTTTCTTAAGACAGTCTGAAAGTAGAGTAATGCTCATCTTCATTGTCTTGTTCATGATAATACAATGAGAAGCCCTAGAGCAGCAAAGGTTGTGCAAAATTCATATGGGAATTAATTACACACCACCTTCACTCTGGATTGCTGCACAACTGAACCAAGACACAGAAAGCTCAGAAAGGTCTTTCAAACTGTTTAACTGCAGGAGGAAACTGAATGTGGGATGCATTGTTAATGTGATGCTGCTTGTTGACAAAGACTCTGGTGGTGTATAGAAGAGCCCAAGAAAGATCAAACAGGATGGTGTTTCTTTTCTAACATCTCATCAGCCTTGCAAGCCAGCACCTTGGCCCAGAGCCCTGTCTTCACAGGCTTTCTTTTAGTGTCCTGCTACATGTGCTTTTGCAGCTGTACCCCTGGCAGTCCCCACTGGCTTCCTCTCTGAGTTCTTTTTCCCTCTTTTGTGCACATATCTATAGCCATTTAAGCAGCACCCAAGTGAACTTTGTGGCTTAGCCTTGCCCTTAATAAGATTCATAGAGGGTTTCCTCTTTAAACAGATACCACTTCTGAAAACACATCCACTTTATTATAGCAGTCCTCTTCCCTTGTTGGCTACGGTTTAAATGGGGAAAATCCTGGTAACTGATGCAGAGAAATGAGTTTGAATTAGACTGCCAAGGTTTATTGTGGGGCTTCACACCACGCTTTCCTTCCTAAACAATGACCCCCCTTTTAACAACCATCTTCTAGTTTCAATGTGTTTGTTTCCTGTTATAAGGCCTTTAAACACTTGAATAATCTCATTTAACCTAATGGTGTCTTATTTAACCCGGTGGTTCCCACTGTGGGCTTACAGGAGAGCCAACCATGGCAGAGCACAATGGCCATCAGAGCGTCCGAGCACATCAAATAGCAGCTGCCTTTCCAAAGAAGACCCTGTTTCACTGGCTGTAGTGAAGAAATGGAGATAAATGCAATTGTGAACTAGTGCACAAACAGTGTCATCAAGAATTTCTCATTTCCAGTCACTTAGAACCACCTTTTCCGTAATATCTGGTGTTGATATAACAATCTCTCCCTCTCTGATCTTCCCACTTCTCTACTGCTTACTTCTCTCTCGCACAGTTAGTGTAAGTTGTTTGTGCCTTTTCGTGGCCACCATATGCTGGAAACCTGAACTCTGCAGGCAGGCTCAGTCAGTGCTACACAAGCTGTCACAGCGTTTGAATGGAGCTGCTGGAGTTCTGCCAGGGAAGGCTGCACCAGACCCATCCTGCTGGATTTGTCTCTGTGTTTCCCAGACCCTGTAATATTCCTGATAGCTCTGATGATCAGGGAAGACACTTGCACATGCACATGGTTCCTGTAATTCCCACAGACCTTCAGCAACTGAAAGACTGAACTGGAATCTGATATCTGTGATGGACTCCGGGGAGACATTTTCCAGCATGCTCTGTCCAGTTTGATGGCCAACTCGGAAATGTGAAAGGCTATTGTCACCAGAAATTCTTCTGATGAGTTTCTGAGAATTATTTCTAGTAGGGTCATTATTTCCTCTGAGCTTTCTATTTGAAAAGAAAGCAAAGTAAATCTCTTGCACATTATTCTGAAAAGAAGCCCAGTAATTCCCAATGGCTTTATATGTATTCTGTCATGAAAAAAAATCAACTCTTTGTATCTGGGATGTGTAATTTTCTGCCAGGTAACTTGTAGGCTTTCAAGCTACAGTTGCCGTATGGGTGATTCCAGCGTAAGTCTGCACAGCCACAACTGTCTGAATGAGGGTCTTGGATTCTGTCAAGCCCTGAACAAGAAAAGGCTGCACAAGCTCTGCCTGTCTTTTAGATACTTGTCAAACTTACTGATGGAGCACTGGGCTGACAGTTTTTGAATGTCAGACATTCCTTTGTGATGAGCGCTGGCGAATGAAGGGTCAAACACTGTGGCAGGCTAACTTATGTCGACACCTCTTCATTCATCAATCTTGCTTACATATGTCCTTACTCTTGCTTTGGCTATTAGCATGAATAGGTTTGGAGAGTCTGGTCCCAAAAAGGTTGTGTAGAGCACAACTGTATGAAAGGAAGGGGTTCCTTTGATTTTGAGAGCATGAAGTAGCTCTCCATAGCCCATAAATACCATAAGGAAGGCAATATTCACCCTTTATGGATAATAGAGGGATATTGAGTGATGAGGGCAAGGTATGATATGGACCATTGCATTGAGTGGCAGTATCACATGAGGGCAAATAAAACTCATATGTCTGTAGGCAACCAAATTGCAGGTAGAGAAAAAGAAACAGCCCCAGAGGATGAGATTCCCAACAGCTCAAATACCTCTTATTTCCCCTCAGGGCATAATTGGATGCACCTGGAAACAGCTGAGACAATACTGAAGGTTAAACAAAAGTATCTCTGTTTCTCTGCACCTGGAAATTAAAAGAACTGGGTTTTTTTATGCCTTCAGGATGCATGTTGCTCCAAGCTGTAGGAGGGAGGATGACATCTTCCCCCTGTAAGCTGGCTGAAGACTGGACACTGAATACCACAAACACTGAAAACAAGACACTATTGCAGTGTGACTCAGCTGCCAGCTTACGGATGGACATTCTCTTTATTCATGCTCTTCCAAACAGGTAATGGGGAGGTTTCAGCACTGTCATTTGCTTAGGGAAGAAGAAATTCTTCCTTACTCCTTTTTTTAACTCCCCTTTTAAGCATTATTTCTGTGCCTTTAAGCAGCTTTGCAGTGTGAATCACATCTATTTTGAAACCCAGAGACTAAGTTTTGTATGAATACCAGCTATGGAACTGAAACCTTATCAACAAGGCTCAAATCCCATTAGTATTGCATTTTGCATAAAATATTCAAAATGAATTTATAGATATTTGTAGGGCAAAGGAGGAGTAAATTAGCAAAAAAAAAAAGTGCATTTTATGTAAGAAAGCATGGCCTGAAGTGTGTGTCTGAGGCTTAGGAAGCTATGTGTAATGAATAGGTAAGTGTGCTCTTGAATTTGGGTATTTTCTGTAGGCGGATGATGGAAATTTTGCAGCACTGATGTGTAAATAATGCACACACGCTTTGTAGTTATGACCAGTTACTTCTGAAACAGAGGAGAATGCACCAGAAGGAGCCTGACAATAATGCTCAAAATAAACCTCTAAATCACATAGATGCATACAGCCCCCAGCACCCAGGCAGGCTGTCTCCCCTCCTGACCACATTCATCACAAGGATTTTGTTGCAACTATATGAATGGGGGCTTCCAATGCATGGCTTGTTCAGATACTGAACTTTTCAGCTGCTAGAGGGTAAATTCACATGAATCATGTGCCTTCTCTGTGTGCTGCTGAGAACAAGTGCATGTGGTCTAATTTGTTTATAAAATTGCAACGGACGTGTTCTTACAGCGGACATGTGATGTGTAGATGAATCTAAAAGAACAGCTGGCTCAAGCTAGATGCTGTGGATTGGAAATACTAATTAATGTTTTTCTAAAGGCTGTATCTCATTCTGCAATTCACCCCAGGACTAGGGAAAAAAAGATACAGCAAGAGACCAAGCACTGCAAGTGTTTGTGTGCTACTGAAACCTTCACTCAGAAGCAGCATAAATTTACTCTGAGCTCTTCCTCTGCTTTCACATCCCTAAGTGGCTCTTTGCAATAGATCACAGTGTTTGTACATGGGGCAAAATGATTGTAAATAGAGAAGGCAGAGGGCAACTAGCTTTTGTTCATCCTGATATCTACTGCCTTTCTGCTGTGGTAATTGCAGTGGTCCTGGTGGAGAGAGCCCCAGGTAACCCTTCCCAGTGGGAGCATGAAGAGCTGTGCCTTCTCAAAGCAGGGCCACATGCTGGGAAGTCTTCCTTCAGAACATCCCAACATGTTTTGGTAAGCAAAAATACCCATGTCATGTGAAATCCAGAGAAAATAACTCCTCTGAATTACAGAGAGTAAGAAAACCCCATTTGCCTTGTCCTTGACCTCCTAAATTAACCCAGAGGACTTAGCTGAAGGTTTGGGTCTTCCTCCAGTTGACAGCAATGTTCTGGTCTTTATTCCAGCCTCCAGTCTTTGAGGCACTGGCACTCCTGCTGTCCTGGCAAATCTCTCCCAAATAAAACAATGTTGTGGCTATGGTAGCCTCCATCATGCTTTTATTGCCTCCCTGGCAGAGTGTCCCTTCCTTGCTGTTTGTTGAAAGAGCTTCAACAGCCTCTTACTGCATGCTAATAAGACTGAAGGAGGATCTTTCTACAGCAAACTTTAGCCCTGTCTGAAACACTGTCTAACAAAATTGATGAAGGAATTAAATCTTCCAGCAAGCAGTTTAAATAGATGTGATATTTGTGTGTGGAGGTGATGTATGTTCTGCTCTGCAATGGAAAGCTAGATCCTGTCCAGTGCAGTCAGAATGGTAAACAAGTTGGCATGCATAATTTTAATGGTGCAAATAACTTTGCATGGGTGACAGAATAAGGATAAATGTATTTAATATGAAATCCTGTTTTATATACAGACACATAGGCTGTATTTCTCATACATAATAGCATAACTCCTAACGTATTTTTAAGGGTTTTATAGCCGCAGTTCTGCTTAAAAGAGAAGTCACCAGATTGTGTGGAAACTCTCTCCCTCCTGTAAGTGGTTTAACACATGGGTAAGCCAGGCAGTTGCTGAAGACAGAAGCCTGACAAGGACAGCCAAAACCCTACGAGAGGCAGCCACTGCCTCCTTTGCCTGCTAGAAAAGGGAATTGATGCTGGTGGTGAGGGGTTTGCCTGTGTGGGGCAGGGCAGTGCCAGTGGTGGAGCAGAGGCAGCTCTGCCCCCATTCTCTAGTGGGAGCTGTATAGGGAAGATGTTCACAGCAAAGAAAAAGAAGTTCAGCTTTGTCTACTCCATCAAGACTTGCACTGGTTTTGTCCCATCCCCATCTGTGTGAAGTTGAAGCTGTGTTTGCAGCACAGCGCTCTGATCTCAGCTGAGCTTCTCCAGTGTTGCAGGGAGAGCAAACAAAAGCATGAAATGATGGCTAAGATATATTTTGAGTCTTCTGCACTGATGTCAATGGCCATGAGAGCTGCAAGAAGTCATGCTGAAGGTAGGCATTTTCTCAATCACATATGACAAAAGGAAAAAGCACTTAATAATGCCAATGTCGTAATTTAATTTCTAATGCATATTCTACTGTCTGAAACAAAAGCTCAGCACTGCCAGGGGTCTTTTGTATGGCTGTGACTAATATAAACGAGTATTCAAAAGTGATTCTTCCTTCTCAAGCAGATAGCATGGTGAATTTACCTAAGCCATTCTCTTCTGGGGATAGCTTGGTGACACAATTCAGGCACAGAATCACTAAACTAGATTTACTCATGCATACCTGAGTCATGGTCTTGTGTTACTTAATTTAGTACAGGTCGTTAAATATTTTTACCTCTGTATTGGGGTCAGGACAGAAGAGCTGGTCAAATGAGATTCATTGAGGCTTTATATGTCTTCTTCCACGCTTAAATTTACTCCCCATCACATGTAACTGAGACAAGTACACGGGGATCGCATATTTCATGTATACACATGTATATTTACTTATGAGTTTGGTGAGCCTAGTGTGCGTATGTGCAAGGGCAGTATTAAATGTTTCGACCATCTTCATGCAAAAGCAAAGCATTTCAAGGTGAGAATAAAGATGTTCAAGGTGACAGCCAGAGCAGAGGCACAGAAGCCCCAGCCTAGTCTGACCTGCATATGTTTTGTTGGTACAAACACATCTAGGATGTGTGGCAATGGCACAAAATACTGCTTATTTCAAGGTGGTTACCTTGGCAGAGGATGTTTGCTGAGGTTTCAAAGCACAAGGTTTATTAATATATTAATACACTGGTGGAAACATCCTTGATACACAGAGGCCTGAAGAAAAAAGACACATTTGGCAAATCTTAATTTGTTTAGCCTCTTTAGTATTCATCTTGTTAAACATGTACAGCACTAAATGAATTTGTGCTACTTAAATATTTATCAGCTGTCTCCCTGCTTGCTTAAATAGCAAGCAGGCAGCTGGTCATAAACATCAACATGGTTTTTCACCATCCCTCCAGGATCATTTACATTTCTGCTTTTCCCCTCAAAGGCTCAGCATCATGGTCACTTTAGTGCCACAGCATGGGGACAAGCCAGGCAGAGTCTGAGAGGCTGTGTGGGAGCTGCGACAGAGCCTGGGATCCCCTCTTGGGGCTGAAACCCAAAGTCCCTGGCATAGCAGCAGATCCCCTTCGTCTGGGCTGCAGAGCTGGTGCTTGGCTCAGCTGCTTCAATGGGTTACTCGGTGCTGTTTGTGGCACCGAGCAGGCATTTTGTCACATTTTTATTTGGAATGAGTTTGTTTACCCCTGCGATTCCAAACCTCACTGAGGTTTCACGCTGTTGTATTATTATAACCTTTTGCTGCAAATGAGCTTTAAAAAACTGGTTTGCGTCGTTGCCAGAAAGCTTAAAAGCAGAAATGAAAGAAGTCAGCTATTTTAATATGAATTATAAAATCATAGCAACAGCCACTAACACAGCCTCATCCCACCCCCCATTTCCACTGATGACTGGTACATTTTAATGGTGAGAAGGTTTGTGCCAGGTGCACGCAGGGAATTGTAATTAGAATTTGTTTCCAGCTGTGTTTCACATAGTGCTGGTGCCAAGCACAAACACACATTCTGCTGACCAATGCTAGAAGAGGGAATCAAAGCAGATTGTCCTGACATGACCCCATCACGTTACAGATTTAGGTTCTGATACCAGGAGTGTAAGTCCTGCAGATTCATTAGCTTCATCAACATTAGTTTCCACTAGCATGAGCGATGTCAGTGCTGGATATGCAACCATTTATACTGTGCACTTCAATAGTATCTTCCCCCAAGAAGCCATGCACTTCACAAGCATCTTTGCTTCCATTTTACAGACAAGGAATCAATGAAAAGAGAGGTTATAATAACATTCTCACACATGTATTAAAAGTTGGGGAAAAAAATGAACAAAAAAGTTAAAACTACCTGACCTCTAGTTTTGTGCCTTTACCACAAAGCTTTCCTTAACCCTACACTACATGCAAACAAGCAAACTGATGGCACATCACTCTTTTCACGGCACACAACAAGGCACTTAGGTTTCAGTGGTTCAGCGCCAACCTCTGAAGGTATTTGAAGTGAGGTCTTTTTGGGACCCGGTTCTGTGCCACTCAATACTTTCCTCAATGGTACAGCCAGAGTGAAACGAGTCTTTATAAAATATGCAGAGGTCACAAGACAGAAATGAAAATATGGCTTTTAGGATAGCTTTGAAGATCTGGTCTTTGATCCAGAAAACAGAAGACTGGGAGAAGGACATGTTACCATGTCCCAGTGCATATTTCAGTATTTCAAATACTGTTATAAAAAGAATGACAACCAATTGCTTTCCATGTCCACTGAGGGAAGGGTAAGCAGAAACAAACCTAATTTGCAGAAAAGAGTATTTATGTTAGATATTAGAAAAACTTTCTAATTACAAACACAATTAAGTGTTGGACCAGACTGCCTTAGGGATTCTGCCTTCACAGGATGTGCTGCAGTGCAGGCTGGACAAGAACGATCTGGGCAGACTTTGCAGCTGGGAGAGAGAACTGGTGACTCTTCATGCTCTGCTTCTATGCCTAAGTGGCATTTGTGAAGTTCTGAGATGCAGTACCCAAATGAAAAGTAATATTCCTGATGCTACTATATGTCTTAACATTCATCTGGTCTTCATAGCAGTTTCTAGAGCTAAAAGTCTGCGTCACCTGATTAAACAGCTTAATTGATAAGTGCTCCAGAGAAAACTTCGTGGTCACAAATAGTTCAAAATGACTTCATACTATAATCAAAGTGCTGCTAAATCTGTGCTAAACCTCTTCCCTGCCCCCTGAGAAGAACTGACATTCTGCAGATTTGAAATACAGCAACTGAGGCAGCCTGGATACAAAGGTTAACCTAGACAGATTAATATGATCTCATATAAAGCTCTTAATGCTATTCCAAATGCTAATAGTGACTGACATTATAGGGTTTCCTGGAACTGATTTAGAGAGACGAGAACTGCTTGCAATAAAAAGTCTGTTTATCTAATAAGAAGAGCAAAAATTCTTTAATTACCCTGCAATTTAACCAATTATGATCTCATTTTACAGACAAATCATTTCTAAACATGGCATACATCTGCCTGATTTCCCAAGACACTGTACTGTACCATACAGTGCTCTTCAAAGAGGGCTCCAGAGGCACTTACGAAATACGTGCTGACAGACAGCTGTGAAAAAAGGCAGATTTTATTATAACCATTTTGCTTTTGCCAGCCAGTAAAGTGAACTGCAGCAAGTACACTGTGTTTCTCAAGGTGAGAGAAAGTGGAACAAACAGATTCATAGAGAGAGGTTTTAGCTTTACAATGTCCATCCCCCAGTTTTTTGTTCCAAGCCCTGGGATACACAGCTTCTGGTTAAACAGCAATGCTCTTCAGCACATAGGTGCTCTACAGAGATGGTTTTGAAGCTTTTCAGATATGCATATGTTTTTCTTTTTTTTTTTTTCTTTTTAGTGGAATAACAAATATGAGACTATTGTGAATCTGACAAAGGCATAATGGGAATTTTGAGAACCTCAGGGAGCTGAGCCATTTATTGCACGGAGAGAAATCTTAGCTGACAAATAGAACAGCAGTTCCTGGTAGTACTACAAGTCCTGCTTCAGCAGCAAAACCAGATTCCCACCCTAAAAAAAATCAGTGAGAAAATGTATATTTAAACTCTTTTAATGACTTTGCCAGGAAAGTTTGGTCCATATGATCCTAAAAGTCCTTTCCAATCTGGTATTCTGTGATTCTACAATTCAATTATTTAAGCACCCAATTAGAAAAATATTATATTCCTCCTCCCCCCCCCCCCCCCAAGCAGAACTCAACATTAAAAAAGAAATTGGGCTTCTCAGTCAAAAGCAACAAACAGGATTTTATTATCTTTCAGATATTGCCAAGTGACTGCAGAAAATAAATATCAGAATGATTATAATATGCAGAAAGTTGGGCTGGAAATTCAACTGGAAGGATTTCTCAAGTGTATGTGGTATGCTGTGTCACTAAGTACAAACTAACGACATTTGATGTATGCCAGAATTCAGATTTGGCTGACAGCTACACACACATATATCTCCTCTAGTTGGATTCAATGTAAACTGTATTCCCATCTCAGGGCAGGCTTTGTTTCCTAGTCTTTCTGGGAATTTTCACAGATTTCACATAGGCAGGAAATATTTTGCATGCGATCTCTCTGCTCTCGCTTTGGCAGCTCCTGGGTGGAATTACTATGCACACTTCTTTATAATGTTTTGCTGGGTTTTGCTCTGAGTATTGAGATATTCTGCCAGCTACTTAAATCCAATTACAAAACCACTGCAATGTGCATGTTTGGCAATATGAAACAGCTGCTAAAGAAAGCTCAAAATGCATATGATGTGCACTTTTTAATTGCATGCCTTTACTGTACCGACTCTCAGATTGCTCCTATAGTACGTTTTACTGCAGGGAATTGTGGGTTACTTTTTATAGGATGATTGCTTCTATCACTACAGCGTGATTTGGGAATTTATTTCTTTTCCTTACTACAAATAGCAGAGGGTAAAAACTACAAAAACTACAAATACGCAAAAGCAAATATTCAAGCCTGTACAGGGGTAAATGCCAGGATGAGCAAGGTCCAACAGAAACAGAGAACTGGTGGTCTTGGTAAATATGGTGAAAATTATCAAGGACTTGTTAGGACTTGTAAAGTTAAATATAACAAAACAATACAAAGTCATTAAGATGATGGGAATGGTCTGCCTGGCAGGGAGCTGCCCTTGATTGTCCTGTACCCCCTTTCTCTGGCTGCCTTTTCAGACAGGCAGGATGAAATGCAGAGGAGTTAAATGAAGTGTCCATTTAGCAAGAGGAGAGGGAAAAGGACTTTGCAATCTAAGCTCAGTCTATTAGACCTTCAGCTCTTCAAATGTCAGTAATTCAATGTTCAGGGAATTGAAAAGCAGAAAGAATGCCACAATATGGGTCAGGCTCAGATTTATAGATAAAGCATTAGAGCAACAAACAACGGCTTCCAGATTTGACAAAAGACCTTTTCTACCTTAGCAACTGTGTAGGACTTGCATATTTTATATGCTGAAGAGAATACTACTGCTTTCTAGTTGGAATTGTCATCAAAATCCCAATATTTTAACTGTCATGTCCACTTTGGACTGCTGCCTCCCTCTTCAAAGCACAGATCCTCTTTTCCTATACTGTATAGATTGTACCACACTTGATGGCACAGAAAGCCAATAACATTCAATTACAACCAGTAATTTAACCAAGTGACCAGGCAATACCAGTGCTAGTGGGTGTTAAAACATATTATTTAACATGGCTTTTACTAATATTTTTTTCAGAGAGTGAGAGAAAAGCACTGAAGTTCTACTTAGCAAATTTCTCTTCCAGAACAGTACTACACTGTCATAACAGCTTTAGTTTATCAATGGAAAGGACTAAAAGAACCTCATAAAGTTCAAACAGCACCAGCATTGGGCCAACAGAGGTTAGGCTTGAAGACTAGTATCACCACTGAGTGGTACCACACCTAATTATTTGGTATGGCCTAGTACTGTGGAGCCCTGTTTATCACTATCACAGGGCTGTTCAACAGAGTAGAAAAGAAACAAAACTAGAACTAAAACTAGATATCGCAAATGAAAGCTAAAATGTTAATCTTTAATTTGTGAGAAGATGGTCATTCAAACAGTTCACAATGCAACCCAGGTCTGCTGTCATCTGAAACCTAGGTACTCCAGAAGTCTGCCATACTAATGAACCTGATGTCAAAACTAGCATGTAGTTTTCATGGTTTCATGCACGTTTTTCATATAAATCACAAGCAAAGAAATCACAGCAGTTCTCTCTGACTTAAAATCAAGGAACCTTGATGAATCAAGGATCTTACGAAACAACACTCGATCATTTATTTCTTCACCAGACGCAATGCTGACCAAAGAGCTGCTTACTGCAGCCTCTTTTATAAAAGTATGTGATGAGTTAAGTATGATGATGAAAGTTAGTCTTTGTTTTGTTCAGACCTTGTGTGCAACATCTGTTTTTTGTGCCTGTGTGGTCCTCCATTTCCAGGCCAAAGGCTGCTGCAAGGATATGCTCAAGTGAATGACCTACACCCCAGACTTCACTACTCCTTAAACTGTGCCAGTCTGGAGACTATACATGAACTAACACTTATGCAGGCAGAGACTGGAAACCTGAGCAAAGAGCAAACCAGCATGATGACATGGCTGAGCCCCTGCTGTACTCATCAGCTTGATTGTGAACTCAGGCACAGAGTGAGGGAAGATGTAGCCTGCAGCAGGGCAGAACCAAGAGGCACACTGTGGCTCTTGGAGCATGAGAGTGATTCTTGCTCTGCTGCCTGCACAAATATAGCTATGTGCTATGTCTTACTCTGGCTAGATTTTAAGCCTACAGTTGAACTGTGAAGCATCCAATCTCAGGTGTCCTCTGACGGTATAAATGTTCCCTGTTCTCAAATGCTTAGTGCTGCCATGGAATAACAAGGAAAATCATTGAACATTCAGACATGCAAAAAAAAAAAGAGAGCAGAGTTAAAGGTCAGCTTTTCTTTTTATATCTTGCAGGCTTCGACAATGGAAGTACTTTTCCCTTACTTGGTCTCTCATTGTTTAATGAGGTGGGAGTAGAACACGGGAAATAATAAATTAATGAGACCATTAGGAGAAGAAAAAGTCAATCTCCATGAAATTCTGAAAACCCAAACAAACAAATCAAACACCTCCTTCACCTCCCTTATATTACAGGTGGTAAATGGCATTTACTTGGAGCATGTTATCATTGGGGCTGCAATCTTTTGCTCAGCCATAATGAACAATTTTGTACCAAACCAGAGAAGACTGAGGACGGAGCTGGAGCCGTGAGGGGGCAAAAAGGAGAAGCTGCACTTCTGTTTTGCATAGTAACAGTTTGTGGGTAGTAGGCTTCTGTCCCAGTCATCCACTGCAAAGTGGGGGCTTGGTTGGGAAGGGACAGAAGTGGTTGGGTTTTTTAAAGCATGCAGTTCAACATGAGGAGAGGGATGGAGAAGTTCAGCACCTAAACCAGAAGCCTGGACAAGGTAACAATAAGAACTGTTCTCTATCCACACTACAAGAAACTTACGGATCAGAAAATAGGCACACTTCTGTGAAGGGCATATTAAAGCCAGGCCTCTTACTATCCTGGTAATAAATTTTCAGCTGAAGTACAGTCTGTGTAAGATAAATCGCTATACCTCATACAGTTCATTTCAGGAGACTCGCACTAGGTGTAAAGTTAATAATAGAAACTAGAGCGAAGGGGCCCTGTCAGGTTAATCCTGCAATGTGTGTTGTCTATGTGCTTCCCGCAAGATGTTGTAGGTGGTGGTGTCATTCTCCCTGAAAACATAATGAACGGATGCCTTCCTTTCTTGTATTTTGTTGTGCTACAGATTATTTTATACCGATATTAAAAATAACCTTCTTCCAATCTTCTTCACTCGCATCAGGCAGAATTTACTCCAGAGGAGGCAGACAAAGGAAGGTCACCACATCAGCTAAGCTTCTAAGGCAGGATTACATTTTGTGGGAAGCACAGGATGGTTGCCCTGTGCTAAGGGGACTTTTGTTTACCATAGGGTCAAAAAAAAACCAGATGAAAACTGATCTTTTTTCTTCCTGACAACTGACTAGTCAATGACTTTGCTTCTGTGCTACTTTTTATGACTACACTTGGTTTGTCTACAGTGTTTTGTTCTTACTGACATACAGATACTCCTATTAGATGCATAGCTTATTTAAACCATTTCTCACGGCATCTCTTGCCTCTGTCCAAGCACTCCAGCTTAGATCCTACCTTTAAGAAGAGATGAATAAATGCACTCCTAAAAACAAAATCAAACAAATAAATAAGCCACAAGAGAGAACAAAGAATCTATCAGTCCTGATAGCCAGGTGTCCCTTACTGTGGCCTGAGGTAAGGCAGCAGGCTAGGCTGTGTGCAGTACCACATACAGCTCCTGGACACTTGCATCATGTGCATGGGTGGCTTTGTTAGTCAGGACTTCATGACTATGTTTGTGGGACCCAGCCACAAAACATCAGTATACCACAAGAAACAGCTGTAGTGGTAGTCAGCAATAAACTGGTCACAAGCAAGGAATTACCAGTAGTTTAGAACAGATGTGCTCCATGTTTCCTTATTTCAGAAGGGAAAGGCACCAAACCATGTGTTTGAGTTTGGAAAACAGGAATAACCTTATTTAAAATCAATTTTTCTAGAAGGTGACATTATACTTGTGCAGGAGGGTTTCACAACTTCATTTGAAAGCTTTTGTTTAAAGTTTCAAGTTGCTTTCTAACCAACTGAAATGCCCTTGGTGACATGGCCATGTCACAGAATCATAGAACCACAGAATGGTTTGGGTTGGAAGTTACTTCAAAAATCATCTAGTTCCAGATCCTGTCATAGGCAGAGACATTTTTCACTAGATCAGGTTGCTCAAAGCCCTGTTCAATCTGACACTGAACACTTCCAGGGATGGGGCATCCACAGCTTCTCTGAGCAACCTGCACCAGTGTCTCACCATCCTTTAATGAAGCATTTCTTCCTAATAGCACATCTAAATTTACCTTCTTTCAGTTTAAAGACATTCCCTCTTGTCCTGTCACTCCCCACCCTTGTAAAAAGTCCCTCTCTAAATTTCTTGTAGCCCCCTTTAGGCACTGGAAGCTGCTCCAAAGTCTTCCTGAGCCTTCTCCAGGCTGAACAACCTCAACTCTCTCAGCCATCTATCAGACAGCTTGTTACATACAGCTCCCACAGAGAGAACACGGGAACTACTGTTCAATACATTTATGTCACGAGTGTAAAGAGCTGGAGCTGGAACCAAAATCTGGGGAGGTAAACGGCCATTGCTCCTCAAGCTGCTATAAAAGAGAATAAGAACCAAGTAATGTTCCTTTGGTTTCAGTGTCAAAAAGACATGCTTTTCCCATTTTAATTTCAAGCATTCCTGACATGGTAATTTATCATGATGGCAAGTGTCAAAGCTTGTGAGCAGAAATAAAACATAGAGATGATAGAAAAACAGAGTGGGGAGGAGCTCATAGAAGAAGCTACAAGTTCCAAGTACACGCACCATGTAATCCCTGTCATTTTCTATCTTTGTTTAGCTGTAAAACATGTTACAGCAGCTACTAGTGGTTTCCTCAGATGAAAAGCAATAAATGTAATTTTAACTTCCTTGACAAGTTGTCATGCAGATCTATCACAGTCACAAGAAGGGGGCACAGCATAACATAATGGCAAGACGTGTAGCTGACAAAACATCAACTCTCTGAAGGCATCCTAAAGTGATATACAGCAGCATAAATCTTCTGTTCAAATGAAGGCAAGGATCACTGAAATCATATCCTAAACTGGCATGAATCAAAGGTCTACAATGAAATGTCATGTTGTTTTCTAGGTTTGAGAATGAATGTAAGACTGTCCATTTCCCTTTTTTATCTTCCCGCAGGAGTAAGAAATTAGGCAAATACATGACAGGCAATAGCACACAGCAATTGTAATTTTTCCCACCATTTTTATGGATTCTAATAATTCTTTCAAGTTTTATGTGGTTTGTGTCTAACATAGAAGCTCCTGTCTGCTATAACCCTAGTTTCCTGCTCTCCCAGAGCCTGCAGAGCCTGGACTAGCCTTGGCTGTAGCCTGGAAGAACTGGAGTTCAGGCCGTGAACTCACACAGCCCATAATCCCTTAAGCCTTGCATCCCACAGGAGAATTAAGGATAAGGAGGGACGCAGCTGTGGATGTCAGAGAAACAGTGTCAATAGGGAGCTGAGCAGAAGGAGGACATGAGGTATGTGAGTAGCTGGTGGATGCTGCTGGGCAGCATTAGCTAATTGGGAGGGCTGGCAGAATCCAAACAGCTAAGCCAGACCTGGAGGGAAGGTGGGCACTGGGTGGCAGGAGGGAGGGCACTGCTAAACACAGGGCATGGTGGCAGAGGGCAGGGAAGGATTGAGGCATAGCCCACAGAAAGCTGGGCAAAATAGGTAGGCATCTGGCAAAACTCTAAAGCTGACAAGAGGGATAAGTTGCATTTTAGGGTGTTGGCAGAATTCACTCTTCAGTGTGTTCTTGACAAAGGGTGTAAATCACTTTTTCTCCATAGCCCTGGTGCAGGGAAGGCATGCTGCTCCTCTCCGTCACTTCCATGCACCCTTCTTTCTCTGAACACATGATCAGGGGACAGGCAGAGGAAAACTAAACACAATGTAAGAGGTTTTCTATTTCAACTTTTTTCTTTCTGGGAGGTGGAAGGGTTGCAGTTACGATTTTAGAACTCTTCAGGCAACACTATGCCTTGCTTAACTCCAGCTAATGAAACAGGCTATTTATCTAATAGACCTTTAATCACAAGCACTACTTAAAAATCAATTACGTGGCACAACCATTGCAGTTAAGCTCTAAATCTCATGTATCTTCCTGTTATCTGAGGGTTTTCCTCTGAGATAACAGAAATGATTGATACACAGATAGATTTTCAAATGCTCACCACAGAGTATAGGCTAGGTTTTTTCATCCAGCTGTTCCTGTTTTGGATGCTTATAAAGCAGGTTTTCAAAGGCATTAGCACCTACTGTGCTGTGGCTTGAAAGACTGTGTCCTCTTTTATGTGAGCAATTAGGTGTTTAGCTGTTTCAAGAACCTGACCAGCTCTGAGTGCTGAGATCATTTAAAAGTTTGCACCGCAAAAAAAAAATCGAGGAGGCATCTTGGATTAATTTTAGTCCAATCCCCCTGAGGCACAAAGGACCACATATAAAAGATGCTGCAGCCTCTGGAGGACAAGTTTTCTTGATGCTCTCTGAGCCTGCTGAAACTATACAGGTTTTAGACATTCTGCTTCTCTGATGTGACTGTCACACTGTGCATGCACACCATATACCAGCACATCGTTTGCAGAACATACAGCAAAATGCCAAGCAGGTAAGTGCAACTAAGCAAGCCCTGACACAGTTGTAATCTGGATGGCTGGGAGACTGGGAGTGAAGGAAAGGACTGCTCTAACTGGTGCTGTATTACCCATTTCACTGCTCTTCACCCCTACCTGACATGCAGTTAGTGGAGAAAAAGCATCAAGGAAAGGTCAACAGCTGTGCAGAGCACTTGCAGGTCAGACATTTACGTGGAGTTGCCAGCAACGTAGTAGAAGGCAGCTGAAGAGGTCATGCTTCCATTTACCATCTCACAGTGACAAGCTCTGACATTTTAGCTGTATGCTACTCGGAGAGCACATTTGCAGTACCTAATTCAATATAAATTATCTTAACTCAGTCACTTCCAGAGATCTGAGGCAAACTCCTTGCATCAGGCTAGATACCAGCAGTACAAAGAAACTTCAGATGTGACTGGAAGCTTTCTTGTAACAACGGCACCATCCATAAAAACACAGGAAAGCTGCTACCCATGTATAATACTAATCAGAAAATAGGTGTTGGCTTAGTCTGCTCAAGAAATACCACTGTTAATATTGTTTGTCTTGATTTACTTTCAGTTCTTCTCCAAAAGCTAATATTCTTTTTCTGTAACTCCATTTGCATGCTGTTGTTGACACAAACTACCATAAATGGTAGTAAACCTATAACTGATATAAATTAGTAATCCAAAAGAAAATCTTAATGTCTTTGGCTCCAACAAGGCAAGATTTCCTGAAACTTCATTCCATGCTGTTCTCTTTCACATTTCCAGATTCTCTTCAAGTTCCTCCAGACTATTTCACCCTTGTAGTTATTTATCACTGTTGCCGTATGCCTTCACACTGCAATTTAAACTTGACACTGCCTCTGTCAATGAGGCCATTTTGATTTGGCCTTTTTGTTTAAACCCTATGTGGAAGCAAGGGAATTAAATCCACCAGAACATCTTAGTGCCATGTAAGGTCTTCAGGTACCTCTGCTTAATAAGAGAGATATATTCCTTTCTGCGAGTTTACAGTCTTTGAGATGCAAAAATCTAAACTACTCAGGGTGGACATTATCACTCTCTACAACTACCTCGAATGAGGATGGAGAGAGGTGGGGGTCAGTCTCTTCTAATAAGTAACAAGTGATAGGACAAGACAAAACAGCCTCAAGCTGCACCAGGGGAGGTTTAGATTGAATATTAGGAAAAATATCTTCACCAGGAGGGTGCTCAGGCATTGGAACAGGCTGTCCAGGGAAGTGGTGGAGTCACCGTCCTTGGAAGTGTTCAAAAAGCATGGAGATGAGGCCCTTAGTGACATGGTGTAGAGGTGGCCTTGGCAGTCCAGGGCTAACTACTGAACTTGATCTTAAAGGTCTTTTCCAATCTAGTTGATGCTGTGATTCTATGGTTGAGAGTGTTGGGCATTCACAGACCATTGCTTGGAAAGAATATTCTCTTGTATTTAGAACAATTTTCATCTAAAGCTTAAGACAAGAGCTGTACTATGGATTTGGGGACTACACTGCTAATGTAACACATCTGTCCTCCTGTCAAGCTGTTCTGTGTTTTCCCCAAGACTACAGCATTGCCCTTCTTTGACACATGGCTTAGGGTGCCTATGAGAACTATAAAAAGAACCAGGTCAAGATCCTTTCTTTGAGCTCTGTGTCACTCCATTTTGGGCTGCGCCACTGTGTCTTTCTGCTGAACAAATCCAGGATTAGCTGTAGTCAGAATAACTGCTCTTTCTATGGCCAGCCAACGTGGCAACTTGTTCTTCGGTGTGCATCACTGGTACACACCATGAGCTGAAATACAGGTAGAGTTCAGCAACACCAAATAACATCTATGGGAAAGCTGTTCAATATTTGGCCAAACTCACATTAGCAATGCAGGCTGCTGCCACAGCCACAGCCCTGATTTCTTTCTGCTTGCCAAAAAGGGAGACTAAACAGCTTCTCCATCAGTGTTTTAAGGACTTCCAAGGAACCACCATGACCTTGGATATCCAGTGCAAATCCCTGCCTTGCCTTATTGTGATGCTGAAAAATAAAGGGTCTAGTAACAGAGATGAGAACCATGTTTTAACATTGCAGGGGGGCTTATTAAAATACCAAAGCTGCAAATTAAAACTGCAAAGGGCAGCAGGAGGAAAGCACAGGAGCCTTTACAAGTGTGTTACTGTAACCCGTAGGAGAAGTGCTTCTCTTTTTATCTATAAATCACAGGACCTCAGAAACAAACAAATAAAAGCACTTGGGAAAATGAAACACGGATATTGGCTCTACAAGAAATGATATCCCCATTAGAAAATAAGGACACCCCTGGGCAAGGGTAAACAAGATGTTTTTCCAAAAGCTAACGGTGTAAGTCACCTTGATGGGAAAACAAACCCGCCTGAACTCACACCAAGCCCTCGAAGCACCAAAAAGGGTGCGAAGCACGGCCACACCTGGAGTGGAAAGGACGGGCGCACCCCGATGAAGGCCGGCCCTTGGTCCCGGCGTTCCTGGGCGCCTTCCCAGCGGGATGAGGGCAGAAGACAGGTCCTGCCTGGCAGCAACAGGTCACCGATCGCTGCATGCTCCCGCCGGCTCTGGTACAGATTCTGCCTGACCCGCTAGACCGCGCTTCAACAAAAGCAGTACGAAGCCTCCCAGCCCCTGCTCGCCGGCGGGTCACTCCGGGGTTAAACCCCTCACGCTCCTCCTCTTCCTCCCCCTCAGCCCCAGCCTGCCAGGGTGGTCCCGCAGCCCCGGCTCGGGGCAGAGCCCGCCCTCCATAATCCATGCGCGGGCGGCAGCAGCAGCACCGCCGGCCCCGCGCTCTGAGGCGGCAGGCGGAGCGGGCAGTGCCGCCTCTGTCTCCCGTTTCCCGGTTGCCCGGTGAGTGCGGAGGGGACGCGAGGAGGTGTCCCGGGGGCAGCGCTGCCCCGGTACCGCTCTGCCTGCGGCGGGGCCCGCAGCAGGTGGGGGTGGGGCTCCCCCGCCTTCCCGGCTGCTCCCGCTGCGGAAGGTCCTGGACGGGAGAGGAGGGCCCCTTCTCCAGGGGGAGATCGGGCTGGTGGCTGCTGTGGGAAGCAGTGTGAGGGGGGGTGAGTGGCCGTCGAAGGAAGCGGGTGCCCGCAGGAGCGGGGTGCTTGCGGGAAGGGGGTCGGTGTGGGTCCCGGCTGGGAGAGCGACCTGTGGGAGAGGGGAGTGCCGGGATGGAAGAGCTGAAGGAGGGAGCCCCGAAAGCGCGGGGTGAGGTGGGGACAGAGGGGCCGGCCGGCAGGTCTGTGCTGAGCGGAGCCGGGGGAGCGGGCGCGATGGCAGGGGCTCTGCGGGAGGGACGCGTGTGGCTGGAGGAAGGGTCTGCGGCACGGCGGGGCCGCGGGGAGCGAGGGCGGACCCGCCCGCTGACGAGAGCGGGGCGGCAAGCGCTGCGAGGGAAGCGGCTTTGCTGCTCGGGGGCTGAGTGTGGCGGGGCCGGGTCAGCTGTGAGTGTTTTCCCGCTGAAGAGAGGGGAAAGGAGGGAGCGGGGAGGGGAGAGCCCCGGAGATCTCCGGCAGAAGAGAATCGCTCCGCAGGGAGGAGGTGACCGCTGAGGGCACCTGCCCTGGGCGAGGAGCGGGCGGTGGAGCCTGAGCGGTCCGGGAGAGGCAGGGGACGGGGTCACTGTGCTGGCCTCGAAACAGGCTCGTCAGGGGCGGAGGGGGTGGGAGGCAAAGCCTCCGCTGCCTTGGTTTTGCGGTGGTGCGTGGATGTGGAACGGGGCCCACCCGCTGCCGCCGGGGGTCCTTGCTCGCTACGGCAGAGCGCTGCGGTGGTGCCACCCCGGGGGAGTTAATAGAGGCGGTGGTGCTGGTGGCTGCTGCTCCGTTTGTACCTGGGCACATCGCCACAGCCCACCTCGGATGGTCAGACCTCTGTCTCGGCGGGGGTAGTCTCTGCGGAGAGCTAGGGAGCTCATCCGAGAGCGGGGAAGAAGGGGCGGTCGTGGCAGTCGGCATGGGTTGTGTCTCCCTCTGCACGCATATGCAGGAGAGCAACTGAAGAAACTACTAAAGCGGTCGGTGTTCCAGCAGAGCAGAGTTGCGGTACTGTGTTACTATGCAGTTTGCAGATCGAGGTAAGCGCGGTGATGGAGGAAGAGATCTCTACAGTTGTAGTAATTGGAAATATGACGGGGGAAAGACCAGGTCTCAGCTGCCAGTGCGAGTATGTGCGGTCTGTTGTTGCAGTACGTTGATACTGGGACGCGTACTCAGCCCTCATCGCTTCACATTGGCAAAAAAAGCCCTGTTTATGGGCTGGCTTTACTGTGTTTCAGTGTTTTCTATGTGATGCTGAAAAGCGCTCTCACAAGGAATGCCCTATGAATGCTAGGGTAAATGAACCACTTAAAATAAAGCTAAGTATGTTTTTTTTGTTGTTCACCTAGTGAAAATATGCTTTAAGCGTCTAGGCAGTCAGCTAAAAATCAGATGTGCTGATGCTCTGGTGAAGATATCTCACTTGGAATTATTACAGCTCTGTTCCTGTTGTTTACAAATGGTTGTGGCTTGTAAAACAGTGGGATTTTTTGGGGGTTGCCTTATTTATTTATTTTCAAATTATTAAGTAGTTGCTCAAAGAGAACTGGCTTCTGAATATCCAGCTTTTCCTGACTTGAACACTTGCTTGTTTCGAGATGTAGCAAGCATGTCAGATGCATACAGAGGCTGTCTTGTGTGGAAGATTATGTTTGGGTTTTGTCAGTGCTGCCACTCTGTTCTGCAGTCCCTAGTGCTTGTTGGGTTTATTTGCTTCCTACTACTCCTATGGCAACAGGTTGTAATTGTTGGTCGGCTTGAGACAGATTTTATAACAGAAAACTGCATTTTTAGCTTGCTGGTATCTAACGTGGCTTGCTCATCATGTCTCTTGAATGGGAAGGTGGTGGTGTGGGTTTTTTTTGATACCTACTTGGGAATTTTTGTGTACTGTAACTACCTGTTTGAATGTTTTAATTCATTTTATTCTTCTGGTAGTTGCTCTCACTGAAACAGCCTCAAGGGGGATTATAGAGTTGAGTTCTTCAAATGACTAATTAAAAGATGTAACCAACATAGCTGGATCCTTTGTATTCTTATGTACAACTGCATTTTTCAGTATTCCATCCCATCGTGCTTCATGGCCAGTGGCCTCCCATACTGAGCTTTAGCAATCTAGCCTCTGGCTGATTGAATTTCAGTTCACAGGGTTAATCATCATTGCATCACTGCACTGCAGTGTTGCATTTGTATGGATTGCAGTGTTAAACAGAAGGAGGCCAACTCTGTTGAAACAAAGAGCTGGACACCATGCTGTTTCTGAGCTCAGTTATAGTTGATGCATTGTGGAAACAGTTCCTGAACTATTGCATTTCTTGCTCTGTCTTTTCTCCCCCTCTTAAACTTATAGTGTATTTTCTGAAGCTTTATTTGCTTTGGAAAATATTGCAGGCTTTTTAATAACAGGGTATATCAGAGATATGATAATAGTGCAGCCTATTGGGTAAAAGGGTGATGGTGTTCCCCACAGATAGTGTTTAAAACCACAGGAATTATGTTCAGCGGCTTGTACATGTGGAGTATTAGTAACAACCACAGAATAAAAAGCAAAAGCTCTAGTCTTTTAGAGGTGGACACTGGGAAACCACACAGAAAATAAGCACTTTCATTCCAGGCTTGTGTTATTTTGTGTGAGCTTTTTTTAATTGAAGCATACTAATGAAGTGGCTATCTTGATTAACATAAGCTCTTCAAAAATGCACATGACTTCTTTTCATTCACTATTTATTTGAACTTAGAGAGAGTTGTGCTGGCAGTTGCTGTAGTTTACTGACTACAGTGATGCCATGCTGCTTTTGAGGAAATGCCATGGCCACATGCTGCAACCAAGAGCACCATAAACTGTGATGTATCTCTCTCTCTGTCACTTGTGTGTGTCTCTTTGCAGTTCTCACAATTACAAACTTAGTGGATAGATTTTTTCCCTCTTTAATGTTGTTTGTCTGGCATGTTTAACACTAATATGCACTCACCTGAGTTTCTTTAAGATGGCAAGATAAGGATAACTGCTGTGAGCTTTTTATATCTGAGTCATTTTAGGTAGGTTGAATACGTATCGCATGCTCAGAGGTAGTAATATTTCTGTGAGTTCCTGATCATTATTAGTGTAACCTTGAAAATATATTTGTTTTTTATGTAATATAGAGAAGATCTGGTGTTAGCCTGGAGGAGTTGCCCAGTAAGATTACATATGCCATGTTTATCATACTATATTTGCCAACAAAGGGAGAGGAAGAAAGTATGACTGGAATTCTGCAGATTCTTTCATTTGTGAGAAATTCACCACTCCGTTGAAAAAAATCTGAATATTATAAAAGTTTAACTGAAAAGTCTGTAAAGTTGGAGAATTCAGCTGGTTATGTACCTCCACTTAGCAAGATATTTTTTCGTATCTGCAGTATAGGTAGTGTCCTTGCACTTTCAGTGGTGTCCTTGTCTTTAAACTGCCAACTTTCTGGCTTGGTTAATACATAACTTCACATTTCTAGCGGCCATAGTGATTATTTCCCTGTATTGTGAGGACTTTTTGGCGTGGCTTTATTTGTAGTAACGTTTCCCTATATTCTATGCTTTTGTTTCTACTTGCTTAACTCTTGGAAGCAAGGCTCAGTCACCATGCGTGAACTTTTTTCCTGACTCACTGAAATGTTATAACTGTACTTAAGAAATCCCTAGAAAGCTAAATTTTACTTAGAAAAGTCTTTTAATCTTTTTCTTTAAGAAATCAAGTTGAACTGTGCAGTATTGAACTTGGCCAATTTTCACTGTTCTGTCATTAACACAAAATAATTTGTTTTTTTATACGTAGTTCTGGTCTTGTGATATTTTGACCCATAGAGCTTTTGTAGATTTGATAATAAACTGCAGCATAAGTACTTTTCAGTTTTTCACCGTGTCTATGTTTAGCTCTACAGTAATAGGCACATAAAGGAAAAATGAACTGAAAAATATCTTTTAGGCTGAAAAACTAAGTCTCACAAAAAATAAAAGGAGGAAAAATATTTTTGAGCTTTACCTTTCTTTCCTCCCCCCTTCATTATTGTTTAACAAAGCATTCTTTTCCAGATAGGACAATACTCAGTTTGGTATGTTCTAAATCCTTGTGCTCCCGTGTTGAGCATCATATTACAGAGTGGTTACTAACATCATCTTTTGGAATAAGGCTTGGATAATTCTGCTACTTGAAGCATTATTACTGTTCATTCTTCCTGATTTTCACTATCCATGAAGGTGAAAAATAGATTTGAATTTTTCTTTTTCACTCAGTTGGACTTCAGGGAAGCAAAATTGTCTCTAGTTCTTTGATGTAGTCTTGTATTCCTCTGTTCCATATTTTCTTGATCTTGAGCTATCCTTTGAGTGCAGCACAGACTGCTAAACAAACCTGCAACATGGGTTCTTGTTGGCTTTCAGAAAGGTAGCCTGTGTTTTAACAGAGACTGTAAAACGTGGGAGAGACATCCTGCCTTGTTACTGATATTTAGGTCTTCTATCTTCAGCATCTCTTTGACCTGGAGGCACCTTGGAAGTCAAGGTGTTGGTGTAGGATTGATCTGACTGAGGCCGTGAGGTGTTAGTGTTACTTTGCTGTCATTCTTAAAAGTGAATAGGCTGAACAATGCGGTGCAGATTAAAACATTGCTGTTGGGTAGTGCTGCTGAAGGTGGCAACACAGGCACAACTATGCTAAGCAAAGGCAGTTTGTGCTTGGTGCTCTCCAATTTGAAGTGGGTGGCTTGTCATGAAAAGTGTGTTCCCAGGTATTCCAGCAGCAACACTGGTAGAACACTGAAGACATATCAAAGATAAGCCAGTCTGAGGGGTGAGAAAGTCAGTGTGATCACTTGTGTGCTTCTGAAGTACATGTCACCTCTGAAGTCAGAAAGGGGCAGAAGTTTTCTGTTGCCTTTTACTTAATGGAGCTTTTCTTGAGCTATTTCCTTGGAGGCAGGCATGGCCTATGCTGAGGTGAAGAAATCTTGCCTAGCCCCAGATAGATGGAGATGCAGTCAGTTGTTTTGCTGGAACCCGAGGGTGTGTGTATGTATGTTCTGTTTACGTTTCTTAGGTGGTGGTTGATTAAACTGCTGTGATTTTTGTAGCTTCAGAATGTTCTTAAGTGTGTAAGCATCCAAACTGGCCTTAATGACACTCAGCTTTAGGAAGCTATGAATAAAAATTGTTAAGTTGACTTCTCCAGTTGGTGAGGGAAGATTTGAGATAGCTTGAGTTAATAGAAAGTAATTATTGTCACCTGTTGGGAAGGTGAAGTTTTTATGTTGTGGTACTAACTTTTCAGTCGTAATTTCTTTCCTCAGTCTTAGAGGATGATTAGGGGTAGCTGGCATCTGAAAGGTCGAGGTTAAAGAAGCAACGGGATATGACTTGTAATGATTGCCATAAACTACGATAACATCAGGTGGCTGATTAAATGCATTGTGTAACTATTGTGATATGACATACTGTACTTAGTTGGAAGTGCAATTCTGACGTTGTTCGTTTAGTTTTGTTTTCCTCTGAGTTGTCCCAGTGCTATGCTTGGTTTGTCTTTGAAAACTCACTGACCTGGAACTATGCATAATTGTTGTTTTCCCCCTCTTTCAAGTATAGTGTATGTAGTAAGACCATATTATTACCAAATCTTGATTTTATTTTTTTCATTTTCTGTCCGATCTGGCTTGCTTTTACAACTATCAATGTGTTCAGTTTTCACAGAAGACTGCAGGTTATCTTGCACATTAATATTTACTTGCACACACCCTAACAAGCTTTTTTTTGTTTTTGCCAGAGATGGTACGCTGAGTGATTTCCACAAGAGGCTTCTGTACTCCTCTAAAACAAGAATACATTAAAGAACCTTGTGTACAAGTACAGCAGTGTACTCCTGGCTGGAAGGCTAACTCCCAAGTGAATGTACTGAAGATTTCTAAACTTGGTGGGACAAGTATCTCTACCTCCAATTTATGAATACTACTAGCTATGGCTGTGGAACTCTGTTTGCTGCTGCTAGTGTTTTGTGGAAGTACTGTATCAGAGGTACAGCCTATATACAAACCACCTCCTGGGACTTTGGATTTTGGATTTGTACCAGCCAAGACATATGATACAGGTGCATACCATGAACCTGGGCCAATAGGAATTTTGTTTAAAATAGTACATGCGTATCTGTACTTAGTGCAGCCAAATTCTTTTCCGCAAGGTAAGCAGATAAACTACTATTTTTCTTTTTTTTTTTTTTTTTTTTTTTTTATAAATTGATGCATTCATTGTATTGTAGATACCAAGACCATATCTGGAAGTAAATTATATTAAGGGCTTTCTTAGTAGCACGTTATGACCTGGAAATGTGTACATTTCCATATAAAATAACCTTTTTTTTGCTAAGCATGGGGGGGGGGGAGGTTGTTAATGAAATTTCATCAACATGTGATTTTCAAAGACCTTTGTTTTCACATCTCAAAGTTGTCACTGATACATTTGAGTCTCTTTTTTTCCTTTAACTGACAATTTTTTATGTTTGCTCAGAAGCATGAGATGCGAGTAAAGCATAAACTGCTTTCTGTTTAATATTAAATCTGTAAGAGACAGCTGTTAGATTTGTATATTACGATAAACAGTCAGGAGGTTATAAAATGGTGCAATTTAGGTTAGAAAATGGAAACTTAGCAACTTGAAATAAATTTCATTTGCTTCCATATCTGTGCATCCACAGTGAGGTTTTATATAAGGGCAGTTCCTTTGTTCAAAGGATTCTTTGATCAAGACCTGAAAATACATCTGTTTTATTGAGACTTTCTTTTTTCCACTCCTTCCCTACTAAGTTGTCCCTTCTTCAAAGGAAAAATTAAGATAAAGAAATGTGTGCCCGTTGAGGTTGCTTTGATTAAAGAATGGTTTTGGGAACTCGCTGTGTATGTGAGAGTTAAGTTGTATTAACTTGGCTTTCCAACATGCTTCTTCTTTCTTTTAGCTCTTAAAAGAAAATGGTAATGCGTTTGTAAAATACTGCTATTAAAATTATGTTAAGATGAAACTGATAAAATCGAAGAAGGGCTTTGGTTTGTTGCTGTTTCCTTTTGTTTAGCCATAAGTGTATACAATAGGTGTTTATATTATTTTGTACTGTGTCTTTCAATTTATATATTAAACCCTTGAGTAATTTAAAATCTTAAATCCTTTGGTCATGTACCAGTACGATACCTGTGAATTATTATTTGCTTGTATTTTTGACATTTCTTCAATGGTTGTAGAAGAATGAGCTCAAATGAACTTGAATGAATGAATTCTGTTCATACTAGTGCCCAGTGTCCCAGGTGTTAATGAGGAGAGCAAAATCCTGGCCTGTTCCCTGCAGGATAACACAAGGTGTAATGATGGCAACTGCATGAAGCTGACAGTAATGTCACCTTTTTGAAGGAGCTGTTTCCAGATACCTCTGCTTTTGTGGCCTTTTTCCTTTCATTAAATATATAAACAAACTTACGTACGTCTAGATGAACAAACTATATAAATATGTAGATGAAGATGATTTGCTTCTCTGTGAGACTTAATATGTTAGGATTGTCATCTGTATTTAAGTCTTAGGAATGAGCCTTCATTCTGCTTGAAGCCCTGCTGGAATGTTTTATTCTTTCAGGACTGTGGAAGCTGGATTTCAATGACATATTTGGTGTATCTTTATATTATATGGTCTGTCATAGTACAGACCAGGAATTTGGTCTGTAACCTTGCATGTCAAATTTAATATTGTGTCCTAAGCATGTAAATAATTATTGAGAATCAAGTTTATCATCAAGATTATAGTACTGTGGGACCTCCTGTAGTAAATTCTGAATCAAGTAGGTGCTGTGAAATCCAGCCTTAAAGAGAGAAGGATGCATCCAGAAGTGTTCAAAGTTTATTCTTTGCTTGCTAGCATTTCTTATCTCTCCTTCCTTCCTGGCAGATACTTTTTGCCAAATCAGTTATTTTTTAAAAGTTTGGCTTTCATTATTTGCATTGGGTGAAGTTCTTTTCCCATGGCCCTGCTTTCCTCGCTACAAAATACGGATCTGATGGATTCTGTTGGTTTGAGTCATGCCATTTAATTGGTTAATCCCTATAATCTCTTTTGCCATATGCTGTTCTATTTTCACATTAAGTGTATTAATGATGTAGCTACGTATTGAAAATGCTTTTTTTTTTTTTTATACTGCTAAATTGACTAGAATTTATTCTGCTTCAGGGATGGAAACAAGTGTAATCACAAATGTGCACAGAAAGCAAACCGTTTGATGTTTCTAGCTCAAAACTTTGTCATTATGATTGAGCTGGTGCTTCAGAAGAGTTAGCTCCAGGTTGATGCCTCAGTGTATTGCATGTGACCATAATAGAGAAGTGTGATTTGTGTGCAGGACTTGGCATCAGTCACATAGACCTCTAATCTTAGTAGTCCTATATTTTCTTTCATAATATTTAGAAGTACCGGATGTTTGGTTTTCCAATCTACTGCTAGTACTCTTAGCTGGGAGGAAAAGGGTGTCAGGGTTGTCTAACTGCATGTTGGTATTCCTGCCTTTCCAAATCGTCCTTATGCTTACAGTAGCGCTCTGATAGAGCAGAATATATACAGTATACCATTCATAACCCTTCAGTCCCATGTATGCCTTTTAGGAAGAAAGCTAGTATGAGGTTTATACTGTTATGATAGAATATACAAGCTCAGGAGTGTTGCATCCCAACTAGAAGGAAATGCAGCAGGAGGGCCAGGAGACCTTCTTGGATGGATAAGGACCTGCTGAGGAAAATTCTAAAGAAAAAAGAGGCTTATGTGGAAGCAAGGACAGGTGACCTGGGAAGAATACGGGGATGTTGTCAAGGAAGCTAGCGACCAGGTTAGGAAACCTAAGGCCCACTCAGAATTCAACTGGGCTAGGGATGTTAAGGATAACAGGAAGGGATTCTATAGGCACACAATACTCCAAGTGAGGTCTCACTAGAGCAGAGTAGAGGGGCAAGATCACCTCCTTCAACCTACTGGTCATGCTCCTTTTGATGCAGCCCAGGATACAGTTGGCTTTCTGGGCTGCAGGAGCACACTGCCATCTCATGTTCATTTTTTCATCGACCAACACCCCCAAGTCCTTCTCCTCAGGGCTGCTCTGAATC